>JAUCMX010000018.1:20772888-21040959 GCA_033459395.1 Hemibagrus guttatus
ACTATGATACTAAACATGATTGTTTACATTAAAATTCCAAATTTCAAAATAAACATAGGAAAGTCATGAAGTGAGGCTGAAAGACGTTTTTATTGACTTTTTCACCTTTTTTGGCTGAATTATGAAAAAAATTATGATTGTTTATATTAAAGTGTAAAATGTCATAACAAACGTGAAAAGGCTGATTTATGATGAAAAATGACTTAACATGTCATGTTTCATCATTTTTCATCGAACGGGCTTGTTTCCTATAGCAGCGCAGTGTGCTCCCTGCAATGTGCAGCTCAGGCGCTGAAAATGCGATTGCGAGAGTTTCAAGGCGCTAGGAGCAAGGGAAAGTGGTTTTTCTGACAAACGCATGTTTGCAGCTGAACGGGCAAGGTGACAATGACTTTTTTCACATCGTTGGTGTCGACTATGATACTAAACATGATTGTTTACATTAAAATTCCAAATTTCAAAATAAACATAGGAAAGTCATGAAGTGAGGCTGAAAGACGTTTTTATTGACTTTTTCACCTTTTTTGGCTGAATTATGAAAAAAATTATGATTGTTTATATTAAAGTGTAAAATGTCATAACAAACGTGAAAAGGCTGATTTATGATGAAAAATGACTTAACATGTCATGTTTCATCATTTTTCATCGAACGGGCTTGTTTCCTATAGCAGCGCAGGTGCTCCCTGCAATGTGCAGTCAGGCGCTGAAAATGCGATTGCGAGAGTTTCAAGGCGCTAGGAGCAAGGGAAAGTGGTTTTTCTGACAAACGCATGTTTGCAGCTGAACGGGCAAGGTGACAATGACTTTTTTCACATCGTTGGTGTCGACTATGATACTAAACATGATTGTTTACATTAAAATTCCAAATTTCAAAATAAACATAGGAAAGTCATGAAGTGAGGCTGAAAGACGTTTTTATTGACTTTTTCACCTTTTTTGGCTGAATTATGAAAAAAATTATGATTGTTTATATTAAAGTGTAAAATGTCATAACAAACGTGAAAAGGCTGATTTATGATGAAAAATGACCTAACATGTCATGTTTCATCATTTTTCATCGAACGGGCTTGTTTCCTATAGCAGCGCAGAGTGCTCCCTGCAATGTGCAGTTCATGCGCTGAAAATGCGATTGCGAGAGTTTCAAGGCGCTAGGAGCAAGGGAAAGTGGTTTTTCTGACAAACGCATGTTTGCAGCTGAACGGGCAAGGTGACAATGACTTTTTTCACATCGTTGGTGTCGACTATGATACTAAACATGATTGTTTACATTAAAATTCCAAATTTCAAAATAAACATAGGAAAGTCATGAAGTGAGGCTGAAAGACGTTTTTATTGACTTTTTCACCTTTTTTGGCTGAATTATGAAAAAAATTATGATTGTTTATATTAAAGTGTAAAATGTCATAACAAACGTGAAAAGGCTGATTTATGATGAAAAATGACCTAACATGTCATGTTTCATCATTTTTCATCGAACGGGCTTGTTTCCTATAGCAGCGCAGAGTGCTCCCTGCAATGTGCAGCTCAGGCGCTGAAAATGCGATTGCGAGAGTTTCAAGGCGCTAGGAGCAAGGGAAAGTGGTTTTTCTGACAAACGCATGTTTGCAGCTGAACGGGCAAGGTGACAATGACTTTTTTCACATCGTTGGTGTCGACTATGATACTAAACATGATTGTTTACATTAAAATTCCAAATTTCAAAATAAACATAGGAAAGTCATGAAGTGAGGCTGAAAGACGTTTTTATTGACTTTTTCACCTTTTTTGGCTGAATTATGAAAAAAATTATGATTGTTTATATTAAAGTGTAAAATGTCATAACAAACGTGAAAAGGCTGATTTATGATGAAAAATGACCTTTAAAATGTCATGTTTCATCATTTTTCATCGAACGGGCTTGTTTCCTATAGCAGCGCAGAGTGCTCCCTGCAATGTGCAGCTCAGGCGCTGAAAATGCGATTGCGAGAGTTTCAAGGCGCTAGGAGCAAGGGAAAGTGGTTTTTCTGACAAACGCATGTTTGCAGCTGAACGGGCAAGGTGACAATGACTTTTTTCACATCGTTGGTGTCGACTATGATACTAAACATGATTGTTTACATTAAAATTCCAAATTTCAAAATAAACATAGGAAAGTCATGAAGTGAGGCTGAAAGACGTTTTTATTGACTTTTTCACCTTTTTTGGGCTGAATTATGAAAAAAATTATGATTGTTTATATTAAAGTGTAAAATGTCATAACAAACGTGAAAAGGCTGATTTATGATGAAAAATGACCTAACATGTCATGTTTCATCATTTTTCATCGAACGGGCTTGTTTCCTATAGCAGCGCAGAGTGCTCCCTGCAATGTGCAGCTCAGGCGCTGAAAATGCGATTGCGAGAGTTTCAAGGCGCTAGGAGCAAGGGAAAGTGGTTTTTCTGACAAACGCATGTTTGCAGCTGAACGGGCAAGGTGACAATGACTTTTTTCACATCGTTGGTGTCGACTATGATACGAAACATGATTGTCATTCATTCATTGTCTGCCGCTTATCTGAACTACACTCGGGTCACGGGGAGCCTGTGCCTATCTCAGGCGTCATAGGGCATCAAGGCAGGATACACCCTGGACGGAGTGCCAACCGTGGCTCATCAACTTTATCCCCCTATAGTTGCTGCAACTCTGCACGTCACCCTTATTCTTAAAGATCGGCACTAACACACTTCTTCTCCATTCCTCAGGCATCCTCTCACTCTTTAAAGCCCTGTTGAACAAACTAGTTAAAAATTCCACTGCTGCCTCTCCTAGACACTTCCAGACCTCCACCGGGATGTCGTCAGGACCAACTGCCTTTCCACTTTTCATTCTCTTCAAAGCCTTCCTGACTTCATCCTTTCTAATCTTATCTACTTTCTGTTCCACAGAGTTCACCCCTTCTACTCTTTTTTCCCTCTCATTTTCCTCATTCATCAGCTCCTCAAAGTATTCCTTCCATCTCCCCTGTACACTCTCCTCACTTGTGAGCACCCTTCCATCTCTATCCTTAAAAACTCTAACTTGCTGCACATCCTTCCCATCTCAATCCCTCTGCCTAGCTAACCTGTACAAGTCCTTCTCTCCTTCTCTAGTGTCTAACCTAGTGTACAACTCGTCATATGCCTTCTGCTTGGCCTTAGACACCTCCCTCTTCACTCTGCGTTATAACTCCTTGTATTCCTGTCTATTGTCTTCAGTTCTGTCCATGTCCCACTTCTTCTTGCCTAACCTCTTCCTCTGGATACTATCAAATTCAAATTTTATTTGTCACATACAAAATCACACACAGTACATGTAGTGAAATGCTTTTTTCAACTGTCCTTGTTAAGAGAGGAACATAAAAAAGGATATAAATAAAATAAAGATTAGGAGATAGAAATATAAGAACTACCAGAATAAAAATATAAGAATATTGAAAGAAAGAAATATGATAAATTATGAAAAATTCAATAGATATAAGATATGCATATATATATACACACATACATATACATATATACACATACATACATATATATATGAATACACACATACACACATGTAATATATATAAAATGTAAAAATGTTGATATATACTTGGGTGTAGCAGGAATGTCAAGGAGTAAAGTGACAATAAAGTGACAACTGTAAAGTAAAGTAAAGTGACGGTGCAAAAATATCCATATAAATGGTTTAGTGAGAACAGACTGTGCAGTGTAGTGCAGTTATTGTGTGCGCAACAGTCTGCTGAGGTAGTGTTTAATTTTAAGTCCAGAGGAACGTCTAGAAAGTCCAGGTTTAATGTGTTCTGGTTGAGGACCCAAATGGCCTGCGGGAAGACGCTCTTCCTCATTCTCTCTGTGTTTGCCTTCAAGGATCGGAAACGTTTCCCTGACCACAACAGAGAGAAGATTCCGTTGTTTGGATAGCTGAGGTCCTTCATTATCTTACTGGCTTTGGTCCAGCACTACTTGCTGTATATAGTCCCCAGGTCAGGGAGCTCAGCAGGGATGGTAAGCTCGACTGATCACACCACCCTCTCGAGAGCTTGCCTGTCCTGCTTGGTGCTGTTTCCAAACCAGGCTGTGATGCTTCCCATCAGGAATTTGTTCGTAGTGTGTGATTCCGTGAGTGAATGAGAGTGTGTGTGTACCCTGCGATGGGTTGTCACTCTGTCCAGGGTGTATCCTGCCTTGATGCCCAATGACGCCTGAGATAGGCACAGGCTCCCCGTGACCCGAGAATAGATCGGATAAGCGGTAGACAATGAATGAATGAAACTTCATTGGTTTGTTATGTCAAGTACACAGTGTTGTTTTGTTAAATCCTCCTAGCCAGCTCAATTAAGTCTTACACTATTAAGTTATGAAGCTTCAGCATACTTCATATTAACTGGTACTCTATAACCTGACCCAACCTAAACTTTTAACTCTTAGTGACTACTATACAACAAAGAAGGCGTAAACATTTCTTGCAACAAAATTACTATATTTAGTCACTTGCACAACTTTAACATAGAACTTATTAACTTAACTATTTAAGAGACAGTCTTTTTCCTCAAAAATGCTCTATTACAGGATAGAGGCTGCAGTGGTGTAATTAGCTTTCACCTCATAAAATCACTTTGCTCTATTTTTAAGAACCATTTATCAAATAAAATGAATGCATCAATGTCATTTTGGAAGCAGGAGGTGTAATCTGCATAAATAATGAATAAAGAAGTTTCGAATAAGAATAATGCAAGTTGCAAAATGTGCAAACATTTACACATAGAACCTGAAAAATACAACTTTTTGAATGCAAGTATTCTATGGACAAAGAACCAATGTTCCATAACAATGTCAAAGCAAATTAGAGTGATAATGGCTTGGCTTTCCCTCAAGCTCCATGACAACTTTCTGCAGTACTTCAAAGATATACTTCAGCTCAGAAGGGAAGTTTAAGTTCAAAGCATACATTAGACCAAACAACATGGCAGTGGCTAATGCCACATTATCCAGGTCTTGTAACAGGCCTTCAAGGACAATGCCAATGCCCTCTGGAACAAGCATGTCCTCTGGATCACAGGCATGAAGCTTGATGATGTAGATTCCAACAGTGTTCTCCTCAATATAGACTCTTGAATGACATCTTTGTCTTCTGCCTGCAGTCACAAAATAAAACAAAATTAGATACAATAAAACACAAAAATTTGTCTCTATTTTTTCAATGTCAGATAGCCAAAAAAAAATTGTCAGTTGATGCCGCACTGTGAAGGAAAGGGCTGGAAGGAAAGGGCCTACAAACCTGGACAGTAAAAAGTGCACAGACACTGTGTTAACTCACACTACATTTGTGTGTTAAATGACACTATATGTTTTAATCTTGGCCAGAACCTCTGATCTCTTTGCTAACACTGTATGGGTCATAAATTATGTTTATATTTTTTCACTATCCTACATATATTTTGTTGCATCAGTCTTCTTTGCTGTCAGTTTGACCTCATGTTGTTTTAGCTGTATAAAACATATAAGAAAATCTTTTCTGTATGTTTTGGGTGATTTTGACGTCACTATCCCGTGAAAGTTTATAATCTTCAAGAACTTCCCCTGCTTTAAAATCAGATGTGGAATATTGTTTGCGTTAAAATCTTATGCCCCCTGTAGCTCCTCGGGCTGTGAGAGGTGGAACCCAGACACACATGAGTTAACCTTCACGGTGCAAACAGCTGGTATTTATTTACAATTTTAAGCAAAAGTGCAAAGTTTAGGGGAAAGATGGAAAAGTAGCAAAAAGGAGCAGTACAATTAGACACTGCGAGCTGCAGACAAGAAAACACCGAGGGAAGAAAGTTACAGAATTACTCCATCGAGGAGCGGTTCGGCACAGTAAATGGATACTACTAGTACCACTACTACCTTTCCCAAAACCTGTCTCCGCTGGTCTGTTCCTCATTCAGCGTGATCTTCTCACCGAGGGTGAGCAGCATGTGCGGCGGCGCTGATTGGCTGCTCGAGCCGCTCCGCACGGCCCGGCCTGGCCGCCGCCTCTCTTCTCACTGTTATGCGGGGCGGGGCTAAAATGCCCGCTGTCTTTTCAGCCCGTCAGCTACAGTAGCGTGAGGGGCGGTTTTTCCGTGTTTGAAGGCGGGGCAGTGGGCCTCGCCGTCACACCAGTCTCACACAAACTTACAGTTTCAATTTAGTTTTTAATTTAGCTGTAATATGTTACTTTGATGGGGAGCATGGTGGCTTAGTGGTTAGCACGTTTGCGGCAAACCTCCAGGGTTGGGGGTTCGATTCCCACCTCCGCCGTGTGTGTTGAGTTTGCATGTTCTCCCCGTGCCTCGGGGGTTTCCTCCCCCAGTCCAAAGACATGCATTGTAGGTTGATTGGCATCTCTAAATTGTCCGGAGTGTGTGTACCCTGTGATGGGTTGGCACTCCGTCCAGGGTGTATCCTGCCTTGATGCCCAATGATGCCTGAGATAGGCACAGGCTCCCCGTGACCCGAGTGTAGATCAGATAAGCGGTAGACAATGAATTTGATAGTTGTTATTTTAATACTGACATGCCTGGTCCCTGTAGTGATACCTGATTAGTGAGATCGCTACTGAATGAGCCACGCCCCTAAGCAGGGGGTTTGACACTGTGCGAGTGTTCAATAAAGTTTAGTTTGGTACCTGCGATGCTGTGTGATCAGTACGCTGCCTCGGCTCATCCACGAACACAACATGGTGTCAGAAGCGGCTAGAACAGTCTCCAACAAACGATGAACTGTTGAATAAGTCATTTAACGCCGCGGGAGAAGAAACGCTAAAGTAAGAGCGTAGTTTTTGCCGTTTCCAACAAGAAAAAAAGGAAAGTCAGCAAGCGGATCAGCACGCGGATCAGCACGCGCTTACCCACCGCATCGTAAATTAAGAGCGGGGGAGGGGTGCGGTCGCCAGGCAACCGGGGTGCGGTCGCCAGGCAACCGGGGTGCGTGCGGTCGCCAGGCAACCGGGGTGCGGTCGCCAGACAACCGGGGTGCAGGCAAAGAGTCCCACAGAAGCGTATTATGATTTAATGTAAAAAAAAAAAAAAAAAAAAGCTGAATAAAGCGCTCAAGTTCGGAAAAATCTGCAAAAAGAAACAAAGATAAAACAAATAATAATAATCTACAAAGCAAATGGAGGAATCACCAGCACCCATATCTTCATATCAAATCCGACCTCCTGATCCATTCGATTTTACAAAGCCAAATGACTTTGAAAGATGGCTCAGACGATTTGAAAGATTCAGAGTTGCAAGTAATCTTGCACAAGCATCAGATTTGCACCAAGTTAACACACTGATTTCTTGTATGGGAGACAAAGCTGATGACATTTTGTGCGGATTGGCCTTGACAACAGAAGAGCGCGGAAAGTATGAAACTGTGCAGAATAAATTCAAAGAATATTTCACTGGCAAAATAAATGTGATTTATGTCTCTAAATTGTCCATTGTGTGTGTGTGCCCTGCGATGGGTTGGCACTCCGTCCAGGGTGTATCCTGCCTTGATGCCCAATGACGCCTGAGATAGGCACAGGCTCCCCGTGACCCGAGAATAGATAGGATAAGCGGTAGACAATGAATGAATCTCAGTTTGCAAAGTCAAGTGAATATCCTATAACAAGGATTAAAAATAAGTGGGATAACACTTTCAGCAGACAGTGATTTCTCCAAAAAGTTGCAGTTCAGTCATTTTAACAAATAGAAGAAAAATTATAATAAGGAAAAAATAATTCTGGCAAATTAACTTTAACACCACTCAGATGGTTGATGCCTCATACAAGCTTCAAATAAACTTCAATACACATTCTAGCTGTGTTGTCCCTTATGAAGGGACCTTGAAACAGACAAGGTCAAAACCAATACATACAACAAGGTTAATTTTTTGCTAATTATTTTTATTAAACAACCATCATATATAAACATATTAAAAAAATCATTGAAAGAAGTATATTATTATTATACCCCCCCCCCCCCCCCCCCCACCACACAACCAAACACACACACACACACACACACACACACACACACACACACACACACACCCACATCCTCCAGCTCAGACGAATCTGTTTGAATCAGATAGGTCATACATACACTCTGATGCGTGATCTAGTTCAAATAATCATTCCGGTAATACCTGTAAATTTGTGGAATAAGAAATAAACGGATGCCATTTGTGAAAGAACATCTCACTAGAACCTCTCAGTGTGTATTTTATCTTCTCTAGCTTAAGAAAAAATAATAAATCTTTAATCCACTGAGAGATAGAGGGACACTTAATGGACTTCCAATGTAAGAGTATTGCAGCTCGTACTCCAAGGACAGACTAGCAAAACTTTTAAAGACTCCATAAAAAACTTTCATACAAATTATAACAATGTGTGATGTCTTTGTCATACCATAATGAAAATGCTGAATCGAAAAGTGACGGGGGAAACAAATGATTTTTATGCAATGGACCCATTTCTGACACAGTCCCAAATTTAAAGTAACGTCTAAACTGATACCAAATCTTAAGTATATTAAGTACCACTGGATTATCAGTATATTGAGCGGGTTTGATTGGAAAGGAAGTACAAAGTAGAGCTAATATAGAAGATGATCTACAAGACAGTAACTCTAATCTGCACCAAGGGGATTCAGATGTGTTTATCCAAAAATGTAATTTTTGAATGTGTGCAGCCCAATAGTATATTTGAAAATTAGGCAGAGCAAGTCCACCACCCGCCCCAAAGAAAAGAGCTTATGATTTTATCCAAGGAATCAAAAACGTATTTAGGTAGAAATAAAGGAAGTGATTGAAAAAAATAAAGAAATTTAGGGAGAATGGTCATCTTAACAGCATTAATTTTTCCAGTTAAAGAAAGAGGTAAATTGCTCCATCTCTGAATATCAGATTTTACAGCAAAAATAAGAGGGGAGAATTTGGCATGGGAAAGGTCGGATAGAGAACAAGTCATTGTAATTCCAAGATATTTAAAACCTGAACAAAGTTAAATTAAGTTTGAAAGGCAGGTTTAGATGCTGAAGTTGTAAAGCACTATTATTGACTGGGTAATATTCACTCTTATGCAAATTTAGTTTATATCCTGAGAAAGAACCGAAATTATCCAAAATAGTTAAAATAACAGGAATAGAAGCAGCAGGATCAGTCACATATAACAAATCACCAGCATATAGGGAAAATTTGTGCTCCACCCCATTACGAATAATACCTTTAAAAGCAAGAGAGGATCTAAGCTTAATGGATAATGGTTCAATAGCATAATTAAATAATAATTAAATAATTTATTTATTATTATTTATTTATTAAACAATAAATAATCAGAACTAATATAATTTGTTTGAACGCTAGCTTGAGGAGATTTGTAAAGGAGGTGAATCCAGGAGATAAATTTATCACCAAACCCAAATTTCTCAGCATCCAGTGAAATTACAACCTCAAGGGGATACAGATGTTTGTTTGGAGTAAATTATATTAAAAAGTGTACAAGTATTAAAAAACAAATGCCGTCCTTTTATGAAGCCAGTCTGCTCCACAGATATAATATATAATTATAATATGTGGTAATGCATCCTTTAAACGGGATGCAATTATTTTAGCCAGCACTTTTACATCAGCATTTAGCAATGATAATGGCCTATATGATCCACACTGAATGGGATCCTTGCCTTTTTTAAGAAGGGCAATTGAGGCTTGGGTAAAAGTAGGTGGTAATGAGCCCTGGCCTAGAGATTCATTGAACACACCAAGAAGCAAGGGTGCCAATTTATTAATAAACGTTTTAAAGAACTCAATTGGAAAACCATCTGGGCCTGGAGCTTTATTAGACTGCATTGCCTTAATTGAGACTATGATTTCTTCAAGAGATAATGGAGAGTCCAAGTCCAAAAATTTGTTCGCTAAAAGAAGTGAGTTAAACCACCAAGAAGATGGGGTTTGTTTATGCATTGTAAATTGAATATCCAATGATTAGGGAGCAGGATCAGAAATTACAATACTTAAATAATCCGAAGAAACAACAGAAGAATTAATGTGGTTGGTGATCTTTAACTTGAAGATGGGTTTCTTGTAAAAACACAATATCAGCATGTAAACATTTCAGGTGAATAAAAACCCTCTCTCTTTTAATAGGATTACCCATTCCTCTGATGTTCCACCTAAGAAAACAGATAGGTGTACTAATCCCAGCTAAGTCTGAGCCTACATAGGAATTAGCCATTTATCCAGAAAGATGTAAATTGACAAAGATTCACAAAGAGCCAGAAGGATGACACCCCCCCACACACGCACTCACATGCACACACACAGCTAGAGTCTCCATCCTAACAGTTACCCTAGGAGACAGCAATGTAAACCTGAAACAAAAATCGGTCTCAAAGTAACTGTGACCACGATGTAGAAGGAAAAAAAAATGAAAACAAAAACAAAAAGGCTCCGACGGATTAAATAGAACAGTTATGTGCAAATTAAAGTTATTTAAGACTTCTCATCCCCAGCTTACAAGAATGTATAGACAAATGATAAATATCTTAGAAGAGGAAAAAAGAGAAAGAACAAAAGTAAAAAAAAACCCTAAAGGTAAATATTTCTAGGAACACCCCACATACATTGATCAAACATGTAAATGATACATATTTGGCATAAATTAAATCTTTGGTTCTCAAAACAACCTATGAGCTGGAGTGCAATATATCAAGGCAAAAACACTAACTTTACTAAATTAGAAGCTGGCTTAGCCAGAAGCAGCATCAGAAAATGTGAACAGATCACACATTTTTCTTTAAAAAAAGGGGGAAAAAATTAAAATGAAAATATATTTAGAACTATTCAAAACACTACAGATGCACTTCACACAGTTTGAATAGTTTTAATGTGATTTTTTTCTTCATCAGCTGAGAGAAAATCTTTTCCCACACCATTGTAGGTGATCCACAGCCATGCTTGGTAAAACAGACCATAGTGCATGACCTCAATGCTACGGAGTTGTCGCCGGACCTCGCTGAAGGAAGCGGTGGCTTTTGCTATTTTTACTGTATGGACGGGTAAGACAGGACCCCTTGAATTTAATTTGCTTTAACTCTCTGGCACACCGTAAAACATCAAGACATTCACTCTAGTAATGAAATCTGGCCACAACGGCTCTTGGTCATTCACCAGGCTTTGTTACAGGCTGTAGAGTGCGGTGAGATCTGTCCAAAATCGGCACCTTTACCAGGCTGAGTGCCTCTTTAAGCAGTGTAGCAATGCTAGAGGTAGTGCAACTGTTAGGGCCCTAAGGAACACCAATTATCCTAATATTATTACGCCGTGATCTGGTGTCCAAATCTTCACATTTATTATCAAGTTTAATCAAATCTGCAGTAAGACGTATCTGATTTTGCATAGCAGTAATGTCATCAGTACTGCCAGAGAGTGAGCGCTCCATTTCACCTACAGTACCCTTTAGCGCAGACAGCCTGGCATCGATGGCAGCCTTATCATTAGCCAATTGTATCTTCACAGCCTGTAATTCAGATTTTATTCTTGATAAGTCATCCCCCAATGCAGCATACAGTTCCGCCTTAAAAATATCCGGATTTTTGTTCCTTAAAGAAGACAGCGCACCAGTGTGAATTACAGAAACTGCCTGGTGAACAGTGGGGTCAGCGCGCGTCGGCAAATCACACAATGGTGAGGCTGTGACCTGTGGATTAGGCCTCAGTTGTGCTATGGGTTTTGGTGTTCTTACCCAACATCATAACCACCCCCAAAGCCACATATACAAACAAAACTGTTAACAGGGTAGAGTAACAGTAAAAGTGAAACTGGAAAGCGCAAATTAATAACAAATATAACAACAATACGCTGGAGCCTCCTAAACCACGTCCTACTCCATTACGAGCTCAACAGCACCCCTCATACAGCAAGATTAACCATTAGCTGCAAATATGTCACTAACTTGAACAGGTTTTTAGTTTGCTGTACCACAGACAGTATAAAATAAAATGTAAAGACCGACATACTAAGTGTGCATAAATCACAACTTACTGTGTGGTGGCTCAGTGGTAGGTTGCTCGCCTATCATGCAGAAGGCCCGGGTTCGATTCCCAGCCAATGCCTCAACCCCAGCCACTGGTTGCAGTGCCGGTCCCAAGCCCGGAAAAATGGGAGGGTTGCGGCAGGAAGGGCATCCGGCATAAAACCTGTGCCAAGTTGTTGTGCGGACCAGTTGGTACGCTGTGGCGACCCCGAACAGGGAGCAGCCGAAAGCAACTTCCACTGTGTGTATAGTTAAAAAAAAAAAACATGCCACTTGCTTGCAATAAGAGTCCTTAACTGAACATAAAATAACTGGAGTTCTATTTAAGCACAAAAAATATGAGTGATTCCCTTGTCCCCCAGTCCCTTGACTTCAGCAAAAAGCTTGTTTCTGAGGCTCAGAAGACATCCTCCCACAGTCCAGCTCCCAACAGTTTCTAAAATGCTTCAAATGTGAACTTCAGCTCCTTTGCATAGGCAAGATCCAGTGCATACATCAGGTCAACCAGTATGCAGCAAGCCCTTGGACCACTGCCAAGACCACTCAGAACTTTTACCCCCTCAATAACGATGCCAGTGTCCTCTGGTTCCTCTGACACGATGTTTTTGGTCACACGGATTTTCATCATCCATGTTGCAAGGTCCTGCGATAGGCTGTCTCCATCAGCATTCTGGAAAAACAAACAAAAATATCTTTTCAAGATTGCACCTCCTAAATATCCCTTTACTAAAAAGCAAAAGCCTTTAGACAATAGAATGTTTACACCTGAAAGACAAAACAGCCATTTGTCATTTATTTCTTATGAGAAATTTAGTCATGGCATAGTACATGCACCGTTAAAGCTGTATAATGTAATCTGACCTTTCCAAGAAAGAGTGAGAAAGAAAGCACTTTTCCAACATTTCACATTTGCATTAGCTTACATTATACTCTTTAAAGATTGTTTAGGGTTGTTTGGAGCCTGAAATGGCAAAAAGAAATGTATACAGTCTAATATCATACTGTAGTACTGTAGTTACTGTAATTCTGTAATAAATAGTTACAATAATTCCCTTTCTCTCCAAGAAAATAGATTGCAGGATGAGCTTTACACTGAGGTAATAAGTAAATAACATAACACAATTCAGTTTAATGACAAAATTCTTGGAACGCCATAAAAGCAGGCAAAAACGGTGTTGAATAATACCTTTAGTATTGCCCACAACCTCACTTCAAGGTTTCCTCCCTTTGCACGGAAGACGGCCATCAGCTTTGAAGTGTGCAGATCTAGCATGGACATGAACTAGGACTCCAGATAGACCTGTGATTCTATGAAACTCCTCCTGGATCTGAAAGACAAATGCACTAATGCTACTATATATTTTATACATTATATGTTCTCACAGTATATTTATAATTCAGAGAAAACAAAGTTATACTTCAGGTGTTCTGACAGTGCAACTCAAAAAAGTCTCACTGAAAATCGTTCAAGCCTGTCTGGAAAAAAATTGTCAGGGGTCCACATGAAGATCCCTTCCTAATACAATTTCAATATAGCCTTTTTAACAAAAATAAGAAAACATTAGCACAAAATAATTCTTGGAGTTCCACTAGGTTAGCATCACTCACATGGCTCAGAATCTTTTGAACAAACTGTTATATTGACAGCATGTTATGATGAACAGCCAGTATGCAGAAGACTAATACTTAACCTTTAATACAGAATATAATTAGTGTGCTCTTTCAAGCAGATTAAGATTAGAAAAGATGTCAGGAAGGCTTTGAAGAGGATGAAAAGTGGAAAGGCAGTTGGTCCTGACGACATCCCGGTGGAGGTCTGGAAGTGTCTGGGAGAGGCAGCAGTGGAATTTTTTATCTAGTTTGTTCAACAGGGTTTTAGAGAGTGAGAAGATGCCTGAGGAATGGAGAAGAAGTGTGTTAGTGCCGATCTTTAAAATAAGGGTGATGTGCAGAGTTGCAGTAACTAAAAGGGGGATAAAGTTGATGGGGGCCATACAATGAAGCTATGGGAAAGAGTATTGGAAGCTAGGTTAAGGAAGGTAGTGGAAATTTGTGAGCAGCAGTATGGCTTCATGACCAGAAAGAGCACAACAGATGCAATTTTTGCTCTGAGAATTTTGATGGTGAAGTATAGGGATGGTCAGAGGGAGTTGCACTGTGTGTTTGAAAGACTTGGAGAAAGCGTATGACAGGGTGCCAAGAGAAGAGCTGTGGTACTGTATGAGGAAGTCAGGAGTAGCAGAGAAGTATGTCAGAATGGTGCAGGACATGTATGAGAGGAGCAGGACAGTGGTGAGGTGTGCTATAGGTCAGACAGCATCAGGGATCGGCTCTGAGCCCCTTCCTGTTTGCTATGGTGATGGACCAGTTGTCAGAGGAGGTCAGACAGCTCATGTTGGACGTTTGGGGGACAAAGTTGGGTGGGGCCCTAGATTAAGATGGTTTGGACATGTTCAGAGGAGAGAGAGTGAGTATATTGGTAGGAGAATGTTGGACATGGAGCTGCCAGGCAGGAGGCAAAGAGGAAGGCCAAAGAGGAGGTATATGGATGGAATTAATGAGGATATGAAGCTAGTGGGTGCAAGTGTTGAGGATGCAGAAGATAGGGATAGGGGGGAGAGAGATGATTCGCTGTGGCGACCCCTGAAGGGAAAAGCCGAAAGAAGAAGAAGAAGATTCTTCTAAAGAACACAAAAGCAAAATGAACAACAATGTAAAAAGCAACCATTGAGGAACATTTTCAAGAGCATACATCTAATTGGCTTGTTTATTTAAGATATCCCAGGCTTATCTATGAAGAGTATTATTTGAAAAATGCTCCCTTAATATATATATATATATATATATATATATATATATATATATATATATATATATATATATATATATATATATATGGAATGGTTACATTTGGAAATAAAAAAAAATTGAACATCTTTTTTTAGTTACATAAACTTGAATGAATGTGTTTTCTAATATTTTTCTAATTGTTAATAATTACTTGCAAATAATTATGCCAATTACTACTATACATGATGATTGAAGGATGAATGTAGCCAGTTCTGTGCGCAGTTTCCCAACACCTTGTCTTGTCATGTTTAATCAAAATTCAAGTAGATCCCTATAAGCAATTAGAAACCAGGTTTTTCTAGTTTTTTAACGGGAGCTTTTCAACTATCTCGTTCCTCATTTTAAATCAGGTATCTCCCCTAAATACATTCACCTTCATAACAAAAACACCACAACTGGAGGCATCATTTTGTATAGAGTGTGGAATTGTTCTCCCATTTCATTTGTTTTCTATCCAGTCCTCCATGTTGTATATTCTTTGTATCTTGAAGAACTCCCTAAAAGATAACGGTGCATGGGACACAGCAACATAGCAGGAAACAGACACTGAGCATGCCTTAAACACATACAAAAACTAAAAACATGGAAAAACATATTGTATGATAGATCACGAAATACAAGCACACAAATTAACAAATGACCAGTTTCTGCACCTGAATCATTTTCCTGCCTTGACAGAGTCTTGCTCCTCATTGTGACCACTGGGATCCAGGACAATAGCCACATCTAGCTCTGCATGAAGATACCGATACAAAACCAACACTTAAAAATTCAATAATTGCACATTATATATATATATATCCTCAAATTTATGAGCCTTGGTTTGTTGAAGGAGATGATTTAAAATCTGCCCTGTGAGGCCTCTCTTTGACCTGAAAAACTGAATGAATTGTCGACAGTGACGATCAAGTGAGCCATAAAACTCCTGCTTAAGGTTCTTTCCAACCACCTGGTTGAATTCTTGGTACACCTAAAACAGTACACAAAAATATCTGTTAACAAGAAATTCTGTGTTACATTCATTTTGTTACACAGGATGAAAATAATTTCCAGACTTTCTAGAAAAACCCATCCAAAGTGGCATTATCTTGGAAGAGAGTTTGGTGATGGAGGAACTGACCAGCCTGCCTCAGGCCTTCTGTGTCCTTTTTGGGCCTTTGTGTGCGTGTATGGTAGTGTGCGTGTATGGTAGTGTGTGGGTATGGTAGTGTGCGTGTATTGGGAGTGTGTGTGGGATGGTAGTGTGGTGTTTGTAGGTTTTGTGGGGTATGGTAGTGTGTTTTGGTATGGGGTGTGCGTGTATGGTAGTGTGCGTTATGGTAGTGTGTGTGCGTGTATGGTAGTGTGCGTGTATGGTAGTGTGTGTGCGTGTATGGTAGTGTGCGGGGGGCGTGTATGGTAGTGTGTGTGCGTATGGTAGTGTGCGTGTATTTTGGGGGTGTGGTGGTATGGTAGTGTGCGGGGGTATGGTAGTGTGCTTATGGTAGGGGGTGCGTTATGGTAGTGTGTGTGCGTGTATGGTAGTGTGCGTGTATGGTAGTGTGTGTGCGGTTGGGATTGGGTAGGGGTGTGTGGGGTTGGGATTGGGTAGGGGTGTGTGCGTGTATGGTAGTGTGTGTGCGTATGGTAGTGTGGTGTATGGTAGTGTGCGTTATGGTAGTGTGTGTGCGGGATGGTAGTGTGCGTGTATGGTTGGGGTGCGTGTATGGTAGTGTGCGTTATGGTAGTGTGTGTGCGTGTATGGTAGTGTGCGTGTATGGTAGTGTGCGTGTATGGTAGTGTGTGTGCGTGTATGGTAGGGGGTGCGTGTATGGTAGTGTGCGTGTATGGTAGTGTGTGTGCGTGTATGGTAGGGGGTGCTGTATGGTAGTGTGGTGGGATGGAAGGGGTGCGTGTATGGTAGTGTGGTGGTGTATGGTAGGGGGTGCGTGTAAGGAAATGTGGTGCGTGTATGGTAGTGTGGTGGTGTATGGTAGTGTGCGTGTATGGTAGTGTGGTGTATGGTAGTGTGTGTGGGGTATGGTAGTGTGCGTGGTGTATGGTAGTGTGTGTGGGATGGAGTGTGCGTGTATGGTAGTGTGTGTGCTGTATGGTAGTGTGGTGCGTGTAAGGAAGGGGGTGCGTGTATGGTAGTGTGTGTGCGTGTATGGTATTTTGGTGGTGTATGGTATGTGTGTGCTGTATGGTAGTGTGTGTGTGTTATGGGGGTGTGCGTGTATGGTAGTGTGCGTGTATGGTAGGGGGTGCTGTATGGTAGTGTGTGTGTATGGTAGGGGTGTGGGGTATGGTAGTGTGCGTGTATGGTATGTGTGTGCTGTATGGTAGTGTGTGTGCGTGTATGGTAGTGTGTGTGCGTGTATGGTAGGGGGGCGTGTATGGTAGGGGTGTGGGGTATGGTAGTTGTGTGTTGTATGGTTTTGTGGTGTATGGTAGTGTGTGGGGTGTATGGGTTGGTGCGTGTATGGTTGTGTGGGGTGGTATGGGTTGTGTGCGTGTATGGGTTGTGTGGTGTATGGTAGTGTGGTGTTGGTAGGTTTTGTGTGGTGTATGGTTTGTGTGCGTGTATGGTTGTGTGCGTGTATGGTAGTGTGGTGTATGGTAGTGTGCGTGTATGGTAGGGGGTGCTGTATGGTTGTGTGTGTGTGATGGTTGTGTGCGTGTATGGTTGTGTGGGGTTGGGTGTTGGTATGGGGTGTGCGTGTATGGTAGTGTGGTGTATGGTAGTGGTGTGCGTGTATGGTAGGGGGTGCGTGTATGGTAGTGTGCTGTATGGTAGGGGGTGGTGTATGGTAGGGGTGCGTGTATGGTAGTGTGTGTGCGTGTAGGGGAGTGTGTGTGCGTGTATGGTAGTTTGCGTGTATGGTAGGGGGTGCGTGTATGGTAGTGTGGTGCGTGTATGGTAGTGTGGTGCGTGTATGGTAGGGGGTGCGTGTATGGTAGGGGGTGCGTGTATGGTAGTGTGTGTGCGTGTATGGTAGTGTGTTTCGTGTATGGTAGTGTGGTGGGATGGTAGGGGGTGCGTTATGGTAGTGTGTGTGCGTGTATGGTAGGGGGTGCGTGTATGGTAGGGGGTGCGTGTATGGTAGTGGGTGTATGGTAGTGTGTGTGGTGTATGGTAGGGGTGCGTGTATGGTAGGGGTGGTTATGGTAGTGTGTGTGCGTGTATGGTAGGGGGTGCGTTATGGTAGTGTGTGTGCGTGTATGGTAGGGGGTGCGTGTATGGTAGTGTGTGTGCGGGATGGAGGGGCGTGGGGTATGGTAGGGGGTGTGTGTATGGTAGTGTGTTTCGTGTATGGTAGGGGTGGTGTATGGTAGTGTGTGTGCGTGTATGGTAGTGTGGTGCGTGTATGGTAGGGGGTGCGTGTATGGTAGTGTGCGTGTATGGTAGGGGTTTGCGTGTATGGAGGGGGTGCGTGTATGGAAATGTGGTGCGGGATGGTAGTGTGCGTGCGTGTAAGGAATGTGGTGGTGTATGGTAGTGTGTGTGCGTGTATGGTATTTTGCGTGGTGTATGGTAGTGTGGTGTTGATGGTTTTGGGTGGTGTATGGTTGTGGTGTGGTGTATGGGTTGTGTGCGTGTATGGTTGTGGGGCGTGTATGGTTGGGGTGCGTGTTGGGATGGTTTTGTGCGTGTATGGTTGTGGGTGTATGGTAGGGGTGTGTGGTGTATGGTTGTGTGTGGTGTATGGTTGTGTGCGTGTATGGTTGTTTGCGTGTATGGTAGGGGTGTGGGGTATGGTAGGGGGTGCGTGTATGGTATGTGTGTGGTGTATGGTTGTGTGTGTGTGTATGGTTGTGTGGTGTATGGTTGTGTGCGTGTATGGTAGGGGTGTCTGTATGGTAGGGGGTGCGTGTATGGTAGGGGGTGCGTGTATGGTAGTGTGTGTGCGTGTATGGAGTGTGGTGCGTGTTTTTGGTGTGTGCGTGTATGGTAGGGGTGCGTGTATGGTAATGTGTGTGCGTGTATGGAGTGTGGGGGTGTATATTTGTGGTGTGCGTGTATGGTACTGTGTGTGCGTGTATGGTAGTGTGTGTGTATGATAGTGAGTGTGCGTGTATGGTAGTGTGCGTGTATGGTAGGGGGTGGTGTATGGTAGTGTGTTTTGTGTATGGTAGTGTGTTTCGTGTATGGTAGTGTGTGTGCGGGATGGTAGTGTGTGTGCGTGTTTTTGGTGTGTGCGTGTATGGTATGGTGTGCGTGTATGGTAGGGGTGTGGGGTATGGAAATGGGTGCGTGTATGGTAGTGTGGGGGTGTATGGTATGGTGTGGTGTATGGTAGGGGGTGCGTGTATGGTATGTGGTGCGTGTATGGTAGTGTGGTGTATGATAGTGGGGTGCGTGTATGGGTAGTGTGCGTGTATGGTAGGTGTGTGGTGTATGGTAGTGTGCCTGCGTGTATGGTAGTGGTGTGCGTGTATGGAGTGTGTGTGCGTGTATGGTAGGGGCGGGGTGTATGGTAGTGTGTGTGCGTGTATGGTAGGGGGTGCGTGTATGGTAGTGTGTGTGCGTGTATGGTAGTTTGCGTGTATGGTAGGGGGTGCGTGTATGGTAGTGTGGGGGTGTATGGTAGGGGTGTGTGTATGGTAGTGTGTGTGGGGTTGGGGTGTGGGGTTTGTATGGGGTGTGCGTGTTGGGAGGGGTGTGGGGTTGGGAGTGTGTGTGCGTGTATGGTAGGGGGTGCGTGTATGGTAGTGTGTGTGCGTGTATGGAGTGTGCCTGCGTGTATTAGTGTGTGTGCGGGATGGTATGTGTGTGCGTGTATGGTAGGGGTGTGCGGGATGGAGTGTGGTGCGTGTTTTTGGTGTGTGCGTGTATGGTATTTTGTGTGCGTGTATGGTAGGGGTGTGGGGTATGGTAGGGTGTGCGTGTATGGTAAGGGGTGCGTGTATGGTAGGGGTGCGTGTATGGTAGTGTGTGTGTGTGTATGGTAGTGTGCCTTCGTGTATGGAAATGGTGTGCGGGATGGTATGTGTGTGCGTGTATGGTAGTGTGGTGTATGAAGTGAGTGTGCGTGTATGGTAGTGTGGTGGTGTATGGTAGTGTGTTTCGTGTATGGTAGGGGTGGGGTTTCGGGGGGTGTATGGTAGTGTGCGTGCGTGTATGGTAGTGTGTGTGCGGGATGGTAGTGTGTTTCGTGTATGGTAGTGTGTGTGCGTTTGGTAGTGTGTGTGCGTGTATGGTATGTGGTGCGTGTATGGTATGTGTGTGGGATGGTAGTGTGCTGTATGGTAGTGTGTGTGGTGTATGGTAGTGTGTTTCGTGTATGGTAGGGGGTGCGTGTATGGTAGTGTGTGTGCGTGTATGGTAGTGGTGTGCGTGTATGGTAAATGTGTGTGTGTATGGTAGGGGTGCGTGTATGGTAGGGGTGTGGGGTATGGTAGTGTGTGTGGGGTGTATGGTTTGGGGTGCGTGTATTTGGGAGTGTGGGGGTGTATGGTAGTGGTGTGGGGTGTATGGTAGTGTGCGGGGGTATGGTAGGTGGGGCGTGTATGGTAGTGTGTGTGCGTGTATGGAGTGTGCGTGCGTGTATTAGTGTGTGTGCTGTATGGTATGTGTGTGGTGTATGGTAGTGTGCGTGTATGGTAGGGGGTGCGTGTATGGTAAGGGGTGCGTGTATGGTAGTGTGCGTGTATGGTAGTGTGTGTGCGTGTATGGTAGTGTGCCTGCGTGTATGGTAGTGTGTGTGCGGGATGTAGTGTGTTTCGTGTATGGTAGTGTGTGTGCGTGTATGGAGTGTGGTGTATGATAGTGGTGTGCGTGTATGGGAGTGTGCGTGTATGGTAGGGGGTGCGTGTATGGTAGTGTGTGTGCGTGTATGGTAGTGTGTGGGGTATGGTAGTGTGCGTGCGTGTATGGTAGTGTGGTGTATGGTAGTGTGTTTCGTGTATGGTAGTGTGTGTGCGTGTATGGTAGTGTGTGGGGTATGGTAGTGTGTGTGCGTGTATGGTAGGGGTTTCGTGTATGGTAGTGTGTGTGGGGTATGGTAGTGTGTGGGTATGGTAGTGTGGTGCGTGTATGGTAGTGTGTGTGCGTGTATGGTAGTGTGTGTGCGTGTATGGTAGGGGTGTGGGGTATGGTAGTGTGTGTGGGGTATGGGGGTTTGCGTGTATGGTAGTGTGTGTGCGTGTATGGAATGTGTGTGGTGTATGGTAGTGTGTGTGCGTGTATTTGTGGTGTGCGGGATGGTAGTGTGTGTGCGTGTATGGTTGGGGTGCGTGTATGGTAGTGTGCGTGTATGGTAGGTGTGTGCGTGTATGGTAAATGTGTGGGGGTATGGAGTGTGGTGCGTGTATGGTAGTGTGTGTGCGTGTATGGTAGGGGTGTGGGGTATGGTAGTGTGTGTGCGTGTATGGTAGGGGGTGCGTGTATGGTAGTGTGTGTGGTATGGTAGTGTGTGTGCGGGATGGTAGGGGGTGCGTGTATGGTAGGGGTGGTGTATGGTAGTGTGTGGGGTTGGGGTGTGTGTTTGTATGGTAGGGGTGCGTGTTGGGAGTGTGTTGCGTGTATTAGTGTGGTGCGTGTATGGTAGTGTGCCTGCGTGTATGGTAGTGTGGTGCGTGTATGGTAGTGTGTGTGCGTGTATGGTAGTGTGGTGTATGGTAGTTGGTGTATGATAGTGGGGTGGGGTTGGGGTGTGTGGGTTTTTATGGAGTGTGCGTGGGGTTGGGAGTGTGTGTGCGTGTTGGGAGGGGTGTGGGGTATGGTAGTTGGGGGTGTATGGTAGTGGGTGCGTGTATGGTAGTGTGTGTGCGGGATGGTAGTGTGGTGCGTGTATGGTAGTGTGGTGCGTGTATGGTAGTGTGTGGGCGTGTATGGAGTGTGTGTGCGTGTATGGTAGTGTGTGTGCGTGTATGGTAAATGTGTGGGGTATGGTAGTTGGTGTATGGTAGTGGTGTGCGTGTATGGTAGTGTGGTGCGGGATGGTAGTGTGTGTGCGTGTATGGTAGTGTGTGGGCGTGTATGGAGTGTGGTGCGTGTATGGTAGTGTGGGGGTGTATGGTAGTGTGGTGCGTGTATTTGTTGGGGTGCGTGTATGGTAGTGTGTTGCGTGTATGGTAGTGTGTGTGGGGTGTATGGAGTGTGGGGGTGTATGGTAGTGTGTGTCGTTGGGATGGGGTGTGCGTGTATGGTAGTGTGTGGGCGTGTATGGAGTGTGGTGCGTGTATGGTAGTGTGTTGGGGTATATTTGTGTGTGTGCGTGTATGGTAGGGGTGCGTGTATGGTAGTGTGTGTGGGGTATGGTAGTGTGTGTGCGGGATGGTAGGGGCGTGGGGTATGGTAGTGTGTGTGCGTGTATGGAAATGTGGTGCGTGTATGGTAGTGTGTGTGCGTGTATGGTAGTGTGGTGCGTGTATGGGGGTGTGCGTGTATGGTAGGTGTGTGCGTGTATGGTAGTGTGTGGGGTGTATGGAAATGTGGTGCGTGTATTTGTGGTGTGCGTGTATGGTAGTGTGTGTGCGTGTATGGTAGTGTGTGGCGTGTATGGTAGTGTGTGTGGGGTGTATGGAGTGTGGTGGTGTATATTTGTGTGGTGCGTGTATTTTGGTGTGCGTGTATGGTAGGGGTGTGTTTTGGGGGTTGGGTAGGTGTGTGCGTGTATGGTAGTGTGGTGTATGGTAGGGGTGTGTGGTGTATGGTAGGGGTGCGTGTATGGTAGTGTGTTTCGTGTATGGTAGTGTGTGTGCGTGTATGGTAGGTGGTGTATGATAGTGGTGTGCGTGTATGGTAGTGTGGGGGTGTATATTTGTGTGGTGCGTGTATGGTAGGGGTGCGTGTATGGTAGGGTGTGTGTATGGTAGTGGTGTGCGGGATGGTAGTGTGCGTGTATGGTAGTGTGGTGTATGGTAGGGGTGTGTGTGTGTATGGTAGTGTGCCTGGTGTAGGGGTGTGTGCTGTATGGTAGTGTGTGTGGTATGGTAGTGTGTGTGGGGGTATGGGTGTGTGCGTGTATGGTAGGGGGTGCGTGTATGGTTGTGGGGGTGTATGGTAGTGTGTGTGGTGTATGGTAGTGTGCGTGGGGTTGGGAGTGTGTGTGCGTGTATGGTAGTGTGCGTGTATGGTAGTGTGTGGTGTATGGTAGTGTGTGTGCGGGATGGTAGTGTGGTGTATGGTAGGGGGTGCGTGTATGGTTGTGTGTGTGTATGGTAGTGTGTGTGTTTTTATGGTAGTGTGCGTGGGGTTGGGAGTGTGTGTGCTGTATGGTAGGGGGTGCGTGTATGGTAGTGTGGTGCGTGTATGGTAGTGTGTTTCGTGTATGGTAGTGTGTGTGCGTGTATGGTAGTGTGGGGGTGTATGGTAGTGGTGTGCGTGTATGGTAGTGTGTGTGCGTGTATGGTAGGGGGTGCGTGTATGGTAGTGTGTGTGGGGTGTATGGTAGGTGGTGCGTGTATGGTAGGGGTGTGCGTGTATGGTAGTGTGCCTGCGTGTATGGTAGTGTGTGTGCGTTTGGTAGTGTGTGTGCGTGTATGGTATGTGTGTGCGTGTATGGTATGTGTGTGTATGGTAGTGTGTGTTGGGTATGTGTGTGGTGTATGGTAGTGTGTTTCGTGTATGGTAGGGGGTGCGTGTATGGTAGTGTGTGTGCGTGTATGGTAGTGGGGTGGGGTATGGTAGTGTGTGTCGTGTATGGTAGTGTGCGTGTATGGTAGTGTGTGTGCGTGTATGGTAGTGTTGTGGGTTTTATGGTGTGTGCGTGTATTTGGGAGGGGGTGCGTGTATGGTAGTGTGTGTGGGGGTATGGTAGTGTGGGGTGGTATGGTAGTGTGCGTGCGTGTATGGTAGTGTGTGTGCGTGTATGGAAATGTGGTGCTGTATTAGTGTGTGTGCTGTATGGTAGTGTGTGTGGTTATAGTGGTGTGCGTGTATGGTAGGGGGTGCGTGTATGGTAGGGGGTGGTGTATGGTAGTGTGTGTGCGTGTATGGGGGTGTGCGTGTATGGTAGTGTGTGTGCGGGATGTAGTGTGTTTCGTGTATGGTAGTGTGTGTGCGTGTATGGAGTGTGGTGCGTGTATTAGTGTGTGTGGTGTATGGTATGTGTGTGCGTGTATGGGGGTGTGGTGTATGGTAGTGGTGTGCGTGTATGGTAGGGGGTGCGTGTATGGTAGGGGGTGCGTGTATGGTAGTGTGTGTGCGTGTATGGTAGTGTGTGGGGTATGGTAGTGTGGTGCGTGTATGGTAGTGTGGTGTATGGTAGTGTGTTTCGTGTATGGTAGTGTGTGTGCGTGTATGGTAGGGGTGCGTGTATGGTAGTGTGTGTGCGTGTATGGTAGTGTGTTGCGTGTATGGTAGGGGTGTGGGGTATGGTAGTGTGTTTCGTGTATGGTAGGGGGTGCGTGTATGGTAGTGTGTGTGGGGTATGGTAGTGTGTGTGCGGGATGGTAGTGTGGTGTATGGTAGTGTGGTGTATGGTTGTTTGCGTGTATGGTAGTGTGTGTGGTGTATGGAATGTGTGTGGTGTTGGTTGGGGTGTGTGGTTTTTATGGTAGTGTGCGTGGGGTTGGGAGTGTGTGTGCGTTGGGATGGGGTGTGCGTGTATGGTAGTGTGCGTGTATGGTAGGGGGTGCGTGTATGGTAGGTGTGTGCGTGTATGGTAGAGTGTGTGGGGGTGTATGGAGTGTGGTGCGTGTATGGTAGGTGTGTGCGTGTATGGAGGGGTGTGGGGTATGGTAGTGGTGTGCGTGTATGGTAGTGTGCGGGGGTATGGTAGTGTGTGTGGTAGGGGTGTGTGTGGTGTATGGTAGTGTGTTTCGTGTATGGTAGTGTGTGTGGTATGGTAGTGTGTGGGGTATGGTAATGGTGTGCGTGTATGGTAGTGTGCCTGCGTGTATGGTAGGGGCGCGTGTATTAGTGTGTGTGCGTGTATGGTAGTGTGCCTGCGTGTATGGTAGGGGTGTGGGGTATGGTAGTGTGTGTGGTGTATGGTAGTGTGTGTGTATGGTAGTTGTGTGTTGATGGGGGTGTGCGTGTATGGTAGTGTGTGGGCGTGTATGGAGGGGGTGCGTGTATGGTAGTGTGGTGCGTGTATGGTAGGGGGTGCGTGTATGGTAGTGTGTTTTGGGGTATGGTAGGGGGTGGGGTGTATGGAGTGTGCGTGCGTGTATGGTAGTGTGTGTGGTATGGTAGTGTGGTGGTTTTATGGTAGGGGTGGGGGTGTATGGAGTGTGCGTGCGTGTATGGTAGGGGTTTCGTGTATTAGTGTGTGTGCGTGTATGGTAGGGGTGCGTGTATGGTAGGGGGTGCGTGTATGGTAGTGTGTGTGCGTGTATGGTAGTGGGTGTATGGTAGTGTGTGTGCGTGTATGGCAGTGTGTGTGCGTGTATGGTAGTGTGCGTGGTGTATGGTAGTGTGCGTGTATGGTAGGTGGTGGTGTATGGTAGGGGTGGGGGTGTATGGAGTGTGCGTGGTGTATGGTAGTGTGGTGGTGTATGGTAGGGGGTGCGTGTATGGTAGTGTGGGCGTGTATGGTAGTGTGTGTGGGGGTATGGAGTGTGCGTGGTTTTATTTAGGGGGTGCGTGTATGGTATGTGGTGCGTGTATGGTAGGTGGTGTATGGTAGTGGTGTGCGTGTATGGTAGTGTGCGTGTATGGTAGTGTGCGTGTATGGTAGGGGTGTGTGGTGTATGGTAGGGGTGCGTGTATGGTAGTGTGTTTCGTGTATGGAGTGTGTGTGCGTGTATGGTAGGGGGTGTGTGTATGGTAGTGTGCGTGTATGGTAGTGTGCGGGGGTATGGTAGTGTGCGTGTATGGTAGGGGTGGTGTGTGTATGGTAGGGGTGCGTGTATGGTAGTGTGCCTGTTTTATGGTAGTGTGGTGGGATGGTAGGGGTGTGGGGGTATGGTAGTGTGTGGGGTATGGTAGGGGGTGCGTGTATGGTAGGGGGTGCGTGTATGGTAGGGGGTGCGTGTATGGTAGTGTGGGGGTGTATGGTAGGGGGTGCGTGTATGGTAGTGTGCGGGGTATGGTAGGGGTGCGTGTATGGTAGTGTGGTGGTGTATGGTAGTGTGGTGTATGGTAGTGTGGTGGTGTATGGTAGTGTGGTGTATGGGATGGGGTGTGCGTGTATGGTAGTGTGGGGGTGTATGGTAGGGGGTGCTGTATGGTAGGGGGTGCGTGTATGGTAGTGTGCGTGTATGGTAGTGTGTTTCGTGTATGGTAGGTGTGTGCGTGTATGGAGTGTGGGTATGGTAGGGGGTGCTGAAAGGTAGTGTGTGTGTTGGGGTGTTGGTAGTGTGGGTTTCGTGTATGGTAGTGTGTGTGCGGGATGGTAGGGGGGGTGTGTGTTGGTTAAAGGAGGGGGTGCGTGTATGGTAGTGTGCGTGCGTGTATGGTAGTGTGTGTGTATGGTAGTGGTGTGCGTGTATGGTAGTGTGTGTGCGTGTATGGTAGTGGCGTGTATGGTAGTGTGTTTCGTGTATGGTAGGGGGTGCGTGTATGGTAGGGGTGTGGGGTATGGTAGTGTGTGTGCGTGTATGGTAGTGTGGTGTATGGTAGGGGTGTTTCGTGTATGGTAGTGTGTGGGGGTGTATGGAGTGTGGTGCGTGTATGGTAGTGTGCGTGTATGGTAGTGTGCGTGCGTGTATGGTAGTGTGCGTGTATGGTAAGGGGTGCGTGTATGGTAGTGTGGGGGTGTATGGAGTGTGCGTGGTGTATGGTAGTGTGCGTGTATGGGAGGTGTGTGCGTGTATGGTAGTGTGGGGCGTGTATGGAGGGGGTGCGTGTATGGTAGTGTGTGTGCGTGTATGGTAGGGGGTGCGTGTATGGTAGTGTGTGGCGTGTATGGTAGGGGGTGGGGTGTATGGAGTGTGGTGCGTGTATTTAAATGTGGTGCGTGTATGGTATGTGGTGGTGTATGGTAGGTGGTGTATGGTAGTGGGTGGTGTATGGTAGTGTGCGTGTATGGTAGTGTGCGTGTTGGGATGGTGTGTGGTGTATGGTAGTGTGCCTGGTGTATGGTAGGGGTGCGTGTATGGTAGGGGTGTGGGGTATGGTAGGTGTGTGTATGGTAGTGTGCGTGTATGGTAGGGGGTGCGTGTATTAGGGGGTGCGTGTATGGTAGTGTGTGGGGTATGGTAGGTGGTGTATGGTAGTGTGCGTGTATGGTAGTGTGCGTGTATGGTAGGGGGTGCGTGTATGGTAGGGGTGTGTGGTGTATGGTAGTGTGTGTGTATGGTAGTGTGCCGTGTATGGTAGTGTGTGTGCGGGATGGAGTGTGTGTGGGGTGTATGGTAGTGTGTGGGGTATGGTAGGGGGTGCGTGTATGGTAGTGTGCTGGTGTATGGTAGGGGGTGCGTGTATGGTAGTGTGCGTGGTGTATGGTAGGGGGTGCGTGTATGGTAGTGTGCGGGGGTATGGTAGTGTGCCTGGTTTTATGGTAGGGGTGTGGGGTATGGTAGTGTGGTGTATGGTAGGGGTGTGGGGTATGGTAGTGTGGTGTATGGTAGGGGGTGCGTGTATGGTAGGGGGTGCGTGTATGGTAGGGGTGTGTGTATGGTAGTGTGCGTGTATGGTAGTGTGTTTCGTGTATGGTAGTGTGGTGCGTGTATGGTAGTGTGGTGGTGTATGGTAAGGGGTGCGTGTATGGTAGTGTGTTTCGTGTATGGTAGGTGGTGCGTGTATGGAGTGTGGTGTATGGTAGTGGGGTGCGTGTATGGTAGTGTGCGGGGGTATGGTAGTGTGCTGTGGTATGGTGTGTGGTGTATGGTAGTGTGCCTGCGTGTATGGTAGTGTGTGTGCGGGATGGTAGTGTGTGTGTATGGTAATGGTGTGGTGTATGGTAGTGTGGGGGTGTATGGTAGTGTGTGTGTATGATAGTGAGTGTGCGTGTATGGTAGTGTGTGTGTTGGGATGGGGTGGCGTGTATGGTAGTGTGTGTGCGTGTATGGTAGGGGCGGGGTGTATGGTAGGGGTGTGGGGTATGGTAGTGTGGTGGTGTATGGTAGTGTGGTGGTTTTATGGTGTGTGGTGTATGGTAGGGGTGTGCGTGTATGGTAGTGTGTGTGCGTGTATGGTAGTGTGCGTGTATGGTAGTGTGCGTGCGTGTATGGTAGGGGGTGCGTGTATGGTAGGGGGTGCGTGTATGGTAGTGTGGTGGTGTATGGAGTGTGCGTGGGGTTATTGGTGTGTGCGTGTATGGGATGGGGTGTGGTGTATGGTAGTGGGTGCGTGTATGGTAGTGTGCGTGTATGGTTGGGGTTTGCGTGTATGGTAGGGGGTGCGTGTATGGAGGGGGTGCGTGTATGGTAGTGTGTGTGCGTGTATGGGTTGGGGTGCGTGTATGGTAGTGTGGTGGTGTATGGTAGTGTGCGTGTATGGTAGTGTGGTGTGTGTATGGTAGGGGGTGCGTGTATGGTAGTGTGCGGGGGTATGGTAGTGTGGTGTATGGTAGTGTGCGTGTGTGTATGGTAGTGTGCGTGTATGGTAGTGTGGTGGTGTATGGTAGTGTGCGTGTATGGTAGGGGTGTGGGGGTATGGTAGTTTGCGTGTATGGTAGTGTGGTGTATGGTAGTGTGCGGGGGTATGGTAGTGTGCGGGGGTATGGTAGTGTGTGTGTATGGTTGGGGTGCGTGTATGGTAGTGTGCGTGTATGGTAGTGTGGTGGGGATGGGGTGTGGTGTATGGTAGGGGGTGCGTGTATGGTAGTTTGCTGTTGGGATGGGGTGTGCGTGTATGGTAGTGTGCGTGTTGGGATGGGGTGTGCGTGTATGGTAGTGTGGTGGTGTATGGTAGTGTGCCTGGTTTTATGGTAGGGGTGCGTGTATGGTAGTGTGTGGGGTATGGTAGTGTGGTGTATGGTAGTGTGGTGTATGGTAGGGGGTGCGTGTATGGTAGTGTGTGTGCGTGTATGGTAGGGTGTGCGTGTATGGAGTGTGCGGTATGGTAGTGTGCTGAAAGGTAGTGTGGTGTGTGTGTATGGTAGTGTGCCTGCGTGTATGGTAGTGTGGTGCGGGATGGTAGTGTGGGGGTGTATGGATGGGTGCGTGTATTAGTGTGGTGCGTGTATGGTAGGGGTGTGTGTATGATAGTGAGTGTGCGTGTATGGTAGTGTGCGTGTATGGTAGGGGGGCGTGTATGGTAGTGTGTGTGCGTGTATGGTAGTGTGCCTGCGTGTATGGTAGTGTGTGTGTATGGTAGGGGTGTGGGGTATGGTAGTGTGTGTGGTTTTATGGGGTGTGTGTGCGTGTATGGTAGTGTGTGCGTGTATGGTAGTGTGTGTGCGTGTATGGTAGTGTGCGTGTATGGTAGTGTGCCTGCGTGTATGGTAGGGGGTGCGTGTATGGTAGGGGGTGCGTGTATGGAGTGTGCGTGGTGTATTAGTGTGGTGGTGTATGGTAGTGTGCGTGGTTTTATGGTAGTGTGCGTGTATGGTAGTGTGGTGCGTGTATGGTAGGGGGTGCGTGTATGGTAGTGTGCCTGCGTGTATGGTAGTGTGTGTGTTGGGATGGGGTGTGCGTGTATGGTAGTGTGTGTGCGTGTATGGGTTGGGGTGCGTGTATGGTAGTGTGCGTGGTGTATGGTAGGGGGTGCGTGTATGGTAGTGTGCGTGGTGTATGGTAGTGTGCGTGGTGTATGGTAGGGGTGCGTGTATGGTAGTGTGCCTGGTGTATGGTAGGGGGTGCGTGTATGGTAGTGTGGTGGTGTATGGTAGTGTGCGTGTATGGTAGGGGTGTGGGGTATGGTAGTGGGGGCGTGTATGGTAGTGGCGTGTATGGTAGTGGCTGTATGGTAGGGGGTGCGTGTATGGTAGGGGTGTGGGGTATGGTAGGGGTGTGGGGTATGGTAGGGGGTGCGTGTATGGTAGTGTGCGTGTATGGTTGTGTGCGTGTATGGTAGTGTGCGTGCGTGTATGGTAGTGTGTGTGTGTGTATGGTAGTGTGTGTGCGTGTATGGTAGTGTGTGTGCGTGTATGGTAGTGTGCGTGTGTGTATGGTAGTGTGCGTGCGTGTATGGTAGTGTGCGTGTGTGTATGGTAGTGTGCGTGTGTGTATGGTAGTGTGCGTGTGTGTATGGTAGTGTGCGTGTATGGATGGTAGTGTGCGTGTATGGTAGTGTGTGTGCGTGTATGGTAGTGTGCGTGTATGAAAGTGTATGAGAGTGCTTATGCGACTGTGTGTGTGTGTATGAGACTCTGTGTGTGTATGAGATTATAAGTGTTTGAGAGTGCGTATGCGAGAGTGTGGATATATTAATAAAAGATAAATTAAAGGAGTCTTAACTTTGAATGAATTCCAGAGTACAGGTCGCTTCTTCTTGATACTGAAGGTTGAGTATATAGTAGATTGCAAATAGAGCAGCGAGTCCTGTCAAAAAGGTGTGTGTGATGCCTTCAGATATGACACGGCCCTTAAGCGTGATCATCCAGTGCCCAGTAGTGACTTGCTCTGTTCCACCTGGAACTTCAAGTAATTGCAACATTCATCTCAACTTGCATAAACTCAAAGGAAAATAGTAATGCAAAATGTCTATTATGTCTATAAATGAAATGTATACCAAGCAGAATCAGGTGAGGACCTGCAGGTATGGTGAGGGTTGTCTCAACGTCAGCTGCAGTGGCACACACCTGTAGGGAACAGACACATATATGTTAAAAGATGTTTTAAATAGTAAAATAAAGAAAAAGGGCAATGATCAGAAAACCTGTAGTGAACAGACATGGCATTCAGAATTGAAAAGACAGGGCAGAGACTCACAAAGAAACTTACATCTGTAAAAAGTATTAGCCCTGTTAGGTTTTCTCTGAAGTGTGCCATAAGCAGTTGAACAACACGAAGTGCCATCTCATTAGCTTCACTTTTCAAGAGGACACTCTTGACATCTTCATTGGTGGGTTTTCTTGTGAAGTATTGTGTGATGGCTCTTCCACATCCCTCCATACCGAGTTCCAAGCTATGGAGCACATTGATGTTGGTAAGCAGCTCAGAATGAGTATATATGCACTTCTGAGTGAAAAGAAAGGGCCATTTGCTTCTAATGTCTTCAATGTCAGGTGGTGGAAGGACATTAATATGACGCCGTTGTAGACAGAATGTGAGCTCCATTAGATTATTGACCTCTGCTCTTTCAGCTCCAGATGCACCTTCCTGGCTGTAAATCTCCACCAGTCTTTGACGGCTCTGTTCCACACTCTCGTCAGTTTCTTCTGGAGGGAGGTCTGGATGAAATTGTGTACAACCATAACTGTCACTTGGACCCCTCTTGTTTGTAGAACTGCTTCTAGAGGCTCGGTGACGTGTACTGCTTCCATCACGGTTCAAATTTTCAATGCGGTTTTTCACTTGAATCAAAAGTGATGTATAACCTCCACACAAAAATGACCCATCTGCCGCCATATCTGCAAAACTTTTTGGGTACTGTCTGATGATGTATCGAATCGAATCGAATCACGGTGAGACACTGTGACCAAGTGGGGTTGGCATCATACCTTCTTCATCCACAAGTACTCGCACCATCTGGCGTCTCTCCACTGGTTTAGGTTTTTGCCCTCTAAAACTGCAGATCTTATCTCCTGTGGCATTTTTTTCCATGGACCCTGGAATGTTTCAGGCCATGTGAAGGGTATGTTTCTTGAATTACTGTTTCCTGCTTGGCTTGAAAATATTTCAGTGGCTGACTGCTGTGAAGAACTACTGTGAGGTGGAGTGTCTGATGACGAAGACTCTGACAAAGCACTACTCATTGATGTAGAAGTTGAAATAACTTGCATATTCAATGTAACTCTGTCTGTCTCAAAAAAGTTAAACAAAAAAAGACTTATAACATATAAGCTACATATAAGCTGTCAACGCTGTGACTTTTCACATTTAGAATTTTAATGGCTTTCTCTAAAGTTCACTAATTAAAAACTTATTAATGGAAAAGTATTATCGGATGTCAAGTACTGACATGATCCATAAAAAACAATAACAATAGGATCAAATAAAAGTTGACGCATGTTATGAAATATGTTTTTAATAAACTCCTTTTTGATGTTTTACACATGGCTCTTAGAATGTTATTGTTAATGTTATGATATATGCAAATTATATTCAAATTCTCTATGCCTTTCCTATTTTAGCATGGTAGAAATTCATTACCTTGTTTAAATGCATCCATGAGTTTTCGGAGCTGAATGATAGGTAACAGATCAGCAATATCTTCTTTCTGTACATATTTTAAATCTTCTTTCAACAACAAGCCAGAACTCTGAAGTTTAGAAATGATTTTCAACTGGGTCTCTTCAGAGATTTGGCAAGGTTTTGCAAATTATCTCCTTGATCTCTTCACTTAAGGTTATCATTATTCTAGAAAAAAGGAAGTAATGGTGAAGAACTATCACTGGTGTGCCATGGACAGTGTACTCAGGCAAAGGGTAGTAATCTAGCAGATTCTCCTGATTAACACAGCAGTAGCTTTTCTGCATCAGTTTAAGACTATACACTCCCATGTCAGAGAGACACATACCATGATATTTTTCAGCAATAAAATATACTGCTAAATCCTTGTGAATGAGAACCACTTTGATTTTTCCAATTACAAACCCTTTATCATCATCATTAATCATAATGAGCATGTTTTTCTTGTATTTGGTACCCTTCACAGTCACCTCATGAGCGATTAGAGTATTTATAGCCTCAAAATTATATTGTGCAACTGCTTCTCTGATGTCATCATTGTAGTCTCCTGAGAAAAATGGGGTGCCCTTCTCCACTAAAACAGCTGGACCAAAGAACTTTCCAGCACTTAAAAAGGCCTGTAAAAGTTGATGTCGCTCTGCAAGAGTAGAGCATGGATTCTTGAAGTTACGTAACTTCCTTAAACACTGTTTAAAATAGGTGTGTTTGCTCTCAAATCTTGTGTTTGCTCTCAAAACAAGTCCATAGACGAATAAGTGGCCCAAACTGCACTATGAGGTCAGGGTAATGACTGACATAATGATGTTTGGGCTTCACTGGGTGATCAGAAAAGGCTTGCTTTCGGCAATGCAAATATTCATTAATAATAACTCTCAGATAGGCTATCTGTCCAGTTGAAATGGTTGGTGCACAAATGAGCTCCACAATTTCTCTAAGTTGTAATACCAACTGCCATATGTCATTGTCACCTGGATTTTTTATTTTGTCTCCAATCAAGACAGGCAACATTCTGAGCAAACATCAATTTTGCACAGCATGCCCTCCAAGTTTTCCACCATCCGAATTGACCTCACAGGGTTTGTCATTAGCATCATTACCAAGATACTTGAACTGATTTATTCGCCGATTCAACAACTGATAACTGAACTGCCTATCCACCAAAACAAAATGCCTAATGTACAGTGCCAGATCAGAGGATACAATACCCTCAAAAAGATCATGTCCAAGACAAGGAGGTAAACCTGGCTGACATACATGGAAGTATGTGAGTGTATTAAATAAAGAGTCAAATTTAACACCTCCACTAGATGAAGACTGTCCATCACTGGCCTGAACATGATCACTGTATGACTGCACTGTGCGTTTATTGCCCTGAATAAGCGGGTCTACATCGAATTCTTCTCTGCTGATCTCACAATCTGCAGAAGTGTGAACTCTTGCTAAAATTTTCAACAAAGCCTCCTATGCTATGTGAGCCTAAGTTGTCCCCTGCAATGGCACACAAAGTTCCCTTATAGATGTTTCCATCAGATAGGGCAACACCAGTGACTTCAAGGTCTTTAAGATCTTTGACCAGGGAGCCCAAAACCAAGTCTTGACCAAAATACTTCAAGTCCTGTTCTCTGCATAGAAGAACCAGCTGCATGTGATCAGTGCTTGATCTATTATGTGGCATTAAATCTGCAAGAGTAAGATACACTGCAAGTATCTTGTGTTTTTTTCTCCCAGATCCAAGTGGGTTGACCACTTCAAATGCATCCTGATATAGTATCAAGCTCAATGATGAGTTCTCTGTAGAAAAGAACACATTCTCAACCATTTGCCATCCCACACATCACAAAGAATGTCGTTAGAACGAATACTGTAGTGTACTTGCTTATATTGTTCCCACACTGACTCACAAAGAAAAAGAGATTTGAGTGTTAGTTTAATGGGAATATACTGAGCAAAACACTCTTTCCCTGCCTCATTCTGCCCCAGACAGATCTGAACTGGCTCAACATAATTGAAGCTGTTCTTAAAAACTGTTTTTCTTTTCTGGTCAGTTTTTAATGACTGAGTGTTGCAGGCCCTAAAGAGCTCCTCTGTTTTCAGGACGTTCATCACATTGTTTGTCAGCTTCTGAAACCCCAAGTGTAACCAGCCTCTCTTTCAATCTGAAAAGCAAATGTGACTGGCTTATATCATGTATTTCCTGAAAATCTTCAATAATTGTTTGAATGACAGAGGATGGAAGCAACAACTTTGCTTGCAACTTTAAATAAAACAGGGCTAAATTTTTTAGGAATAGGGATTCATCAACAGTTTCTGCAAATACATCTGATGGCTCATCATCTGTATGACTGGTAGGATCAATCTGCATGTCAGAATGATCTTGTTCAGTTTCATGGTACATGCCAGGATTCACTACTGAATCAATGAGATGTTTCTCAGCACTATATTTATGTTTCCTACTCATGTGTGATGTGAATGTGGAGAAAACATTAAAGCTCTAGTCACATTGTCTATAAGGGCATGCAACTGTTTTTCCCTCTCTAATGTGTATTTTCAAATGAGAGTAAAAGGACTTCAGGTTCTTACACTTTTCATTGCAGAAATCAATGTGACATGTTAATTCAATTTCATTACACACCTTAGGTCTAACCACAGATTTGTCATGTCTGTAAATATGACACTTAAAAGCTGAAAACTTTTTACAAGTCCAACTGCAGTCTGGCAAAACACACTTAAAAGTTAAATTAGGTGTATTTTTATGAATTTTCATGTGCCTTACATGAGCCAATACTGTAGCAGAGTTATGACTACAGACCTGACAGGGGAACATTTTTGCTGCCAATGTAGTGAAAAAATAAAGCAGTCTAGATAGTTGTCATACATTTGCTCAAGACTGTCAATTCCATGTTATTTGAACTAAAACAGAATAAAGATAAGCATAAGATTAAGAATAAGTGTTAACACTAAACATATGATTAATCATAAATATGCATTGACAGTAATATGTAGAGTGAAGACAATTGTGGTTAATGGCTGCTTTTGCATACCACCTGTATTAGTCTTTGCATCTCAGTTTCTAATTACAAATTAAGTGAACAAAATCGGTGTACAACACTAAAACTATCTGCTTGCTCTTAAAAACATCTTTAAAATCACTGACATTTTAAACAAGTTTGTTTAATGATTTTTATAGCATTTACAACTAATAACAACAGGCAAACGACTGTTAGCTAGCTAGCTAGCTAGCAACAACCACTAACTGATATTAAAGTACAAAGACTATCTGAAACAAAATGATGAAACTTAAATGATAAAACAGATTTACACATCAGCACTGAAGTGACATTTTAAAATCACACGCTTACTAGCTTGACAGCTTACTGAGCATCAATTTTACACATAAAATTTGGGTAATACTACCTTCATGAATCAAATACCATCAAGGAAAATTAGAAAATGATTTTAATTACCGTATAATTTGTGGTCCAGATGCAGATAGATCCAGATGAATATCTTAAATGCACAGCAATCCAGATGAAGGACTTAAATGCACAGCAGACTTGCACTATTGTACTCACACTCCAGGTTTCAAAAAATACTGTATGGTACTGTAATTTCAAACATTAGCATACTAGGAGCAACCCATAATGCATTGCAAAAAACAGTACAATACTGTATTACATAAAAACTGTAGAAAACTGTTTAAAATCACCAGTAAATGCAAAATATTGCCCAGAATGCATTGTTTTCTATAGTAGATTACCGTTTAAAGGGAAAATAGTAGATTACTGCCAGATTTTTTTAACAGCAATTTTTTGCAGTGTATGTTTGGCATATTGAAGGATATGATAAGTTAAAACCTTACGGCATATGAAGAGAAAAAAAGTCAGAATTGTGTGAAATAAACTCACAATTGCGAGAAAAAAGTCAGAGTTCTGACTTTAAAACTCGCAATTGAGACTTTATATCACACAATTCTGACTTTTTTTTCGCAATTGCGCCTTTATTTCTCAAAATTGCGAGTTTATATCATGCAATTCTGACTTTATAACTCGCATTTGAGAGTTTATATCTCACAATTCTGAGAAAAAAGGCAGAATTGTGAGATAAAAAGTCGCAATAACTTTTTTTTTATTTTTGATTCAGTGGCGGAAATGGGCTTCCATAGGACAGAGAGTAATGTCAGCACTGATGTGAACCCTACCCCATCTTTGGTAATATATGGCCCGTCTGACACACTGTGTAGATATGTGCCCTGGAGACCACAAAGCAAAGGTGATGACCTTAAGAGGAAAACAAAAAAACGTTCAAATAATGCAATGCTTTTAACACTGGACCTGTCAGGCACAACAAAGCACGCTGAATTACTATATTCTGAGTTGGTGCCATGTGAGATCTGATTGGTTCCAGCAGCTCTAAGCAGTAAACAACCTGTTCATCAAAGGTGAGGGGTGAAGGGTAAGTAGTGATCAACAGATGGTGGATGGAGCATGGAAGCTCATGGTACACAATTGGGAGTAATTATACTGGAGAAAAAAAAAAAAGTTTTTAGTGTGAGCATATTTAACAATTAAAATGCTTTGATTACAATGTCTGATCTTGTGAATTCAGTGAAAAATTATCTACTCTATATAACTATAAAAATCTAAATTGTATGATCTTTATTTTGCGCATAGAGTAGGTCCTGCTGAAGTGATGTGAGATGGTTTAATCCACTAAAACTTTGAATTGTCTATTTTATATTGGATTAAAATGTGCCTCTTAGCGCAACTATATTGGCAGATATGGTGACTTTGAAGGGAAAGATACAAAAAAAACTCTACAGTAAAATTGTATGATCTTTATTGTGAGCATAGATTAGGTCCTGCTGAAGTGATCTGATGTGTATTAATTAACTAACATTTTGAAATATCTAGTTTATAATGGATTAAAATAGAAGAAGTCAAAATATTGTGTGAGAATCCTTCACTCTCCACAATGCAAAACAGACTTTAGGAATTCATTTAATTTAGACTGTTAATGTGAAATAATAATATTAGGCTATGATGCATGATAAATTATGCATGATTATTATTAACAGCAGCAGCAACAACAACAACAACAATAACAATAATAATAATCATCATCATCATCATTATGCATTGTTCCCAAAGGGCAATTCATTTTGTTTGAAAACAGATATCTAAATAAAACTTGTCTTTAGGCCACTCTAGGCCTGCACCACTATAAAGGATTATGACACTTTACTTGGTGTATCTTGACTGTTTGACCCGGTGCTGCTGTGGCTGCAGGAGGTGAGAGACTGAGTCAAGTTACCATGGCAATTTTCCCCTTGACCCTTTACCCCCATATCTGATTGGAAGGTACTCCCCAACCCCTTCCTTGTCCCCAACCCCCATTATCAAGATTCCCTTTTAAAACTGCTCAGAGAAGTGACAACAGGAGTGTGTGAGGTGCCAAGAGAGGATTTATTTGGAGAAGATGAGTACACAGAAGACAAGCAATATTTGGCTGCATTTTGATGTTGTCAATAAAACACAATCAAGATGCAAATACTGCAAAAACCTGATGACTATTTATGGGGGAAGCACATCAAACCTCAGGAGACACTTAAAAAATAAGCGTCCTACTGTGCTTTTGGAAGACAGCCAAGATGCACCAGCAGCAGCAGAAGAAATGACAACAGAGACAGCAGCAACATCTGCATCCACAAGCACAGATCCAGGAGTATCAATTACCACTACAACTACCACAACAGCGGCTCCACAACTTCAGAGAAAGTGGCCCGTGCAGACATCTATGTGGATGTTTGTTAGAAGACCAATTCAACAATTACAGAAGAGCAAGGTTAAGGAAGCTCTTGTGTAAATGATTGCAATGGACTCCCAGAGATTTTCCATTGTTGAAGACAGGGGCTTCAGAGCTTACACTGAAGCACTGGACCAAACATATCTACTACACAGCAGAAGTACTATATCAAAAAGGATGCTGCCAAACCTGTATGCCAAAGTCAGAGAAGATTTGAAAGAAAAGATTAAGAACGTTTCTGCTGTTTGTCTAACAACTGACTGCTGGACATCAAAACACAACCACCAGCTACATGTCTGTGACATGCCATTATGTTCATGAATTCAATTATACACTCAAACTTTATTGCAAGCAATATAGTCAAGGCCATTAGTGAGCTTCTGAAGTGGAATCATGTCAGATGTTTTGCACATCTTCTGAACCTTGTAGTCAGAAATGCAATTTATTTGCCAAACATGCAAATTGTGATACAAAAAGCTAAAAACATTACTGAATATGTGTGCAGAAGCACTGTGGCCTCTGCAAAACTGTGGGAAGTGCAGCAGCACATGGGACAGGTCCTGCTGCGACCTAAACAAGATGTGGCAACTTGCTGGAATGCAACATTTTACATGTGGAGTGCCTCTTGATGATTAAAGAGCCACTAGTCTCTACACTGGCACTCTAACCCACAGCTGCCAGCCTTAACTCCAGAACAGTGGAAGACTGTGAAGGAGACGTGTGAGGTCTTAAAACCCTTTGAGGAAGTCACTGTGGAGATGAGCTCTGAGAGTTATGTAAAAAATAAACTGTAATTATATCATATACTTTCTAGTATGCACACTGTGTGATATTCTGTGTGATAAGTCCTGTTATTTCTGCAAAAGTAAATAGTGGCTCTTGGAAAGCTGCAGTTGCATTTCATAAACAAAATGCACAATTTGACCAACAGTTTATTATTTATTTTCCCCACAGTTATGTGACGGGCTCAAAGGCAATTTTAATGGCATGAGGCCAACGAAGGATCATTGCACATAAGCAGAGAAGCCTTGCATACAATGATACAGTGCAAGAGCTGGTAGCTGAACTGGATAAGTGCTTCAGGCTGATTGAAAGGGTCCATGAGCTTGCAGATGCAACTCTTTTGGATCCAAGGTTCAAAAAGCATGCATATGTAAGTGAACGGAATGCAGAGGACACCGTGGGAAGAGTAGTCTCTACAATGACTAAAATAGCAACACCAGCACTGGACTTAGGTGGAGGGTACCAGTGCTGCCACTGGCTGCAATGAGTCTGCACCTCAGGTGCGGGCTGATTTTGAGGAGAGGGTCACAAGCCTGCGACCAAGAATACAGAACCCTCATGCGGAAACAATGCTGGAAATAAAGGGGTTTTTATCAGAGCTACTAATCCCCCGTACAGCTGAACCCTTAGAGTGTGGAGAATTGGAGCACCTGTATATACAAATTTATCCACTGTGATGAAAAGCAGACTTTGTATGGTAGCCACCTCTGTGCCCTCTGAATGTGTGTTTTCTAAGACTGGGCAGATTATAACAAACCGGAGGAGCAGTCTCAACACTTCCAAAGTGCGTGAGCTGACATTCTTAAATGTCAATTTATAGGCAAATCACTTTTTGTTCAGTTTAGATGTTTTATTCCTTATTTACTTTTACATTTTTGGTTAACGTAACTGATTTGCACATTATGGAAGCCCGTTTCCACCACTGAATAAAAAATAAAAAAAGGTTATTGCGACTTTTTCAATTCTGAATTTTTTGTCTTGGAATTGTGAGATATAAACTCGCAATTCTGAGAAATAAAGTCGCAAGCCACCTTTTTGAAATGCCAGAATTTGATATCACCCCGTTCATTATATAACAATTTACATTTATGAGAGCAGTTTAACAAATGTTATTATTAAATGGTTATTTAATGAGAATTTCTCGTACATGTGAGGTCTATAGCATATTCTGCTTAGAAAAGCTTAAATGCTCATTTGTGTGTGAGGCATAAACAAAAATTATGGAAATAACCTTTCATTTCAATAACTTTTCAATAACTTTTTCAATGCTTTTTTATTTTATGGAAAACAACAGCGATCAACAAAGATCTGTTTTTGAGTAAATAATTTTTTTTTAACACCTTCTTGAATGTAGGTCTATAATAAGTAGGATTAACCCAGACCTAGAAGCACTTATTTGTGCTTATTAGCACTTATTACGTATCATATGCATAGAGCATTCTTTAGAACTTCTTCATAAAGTTAGGCCAGCTCGTAAACTTCCGGTGAATCTCATTTGATGTTGAGTTCAAGTATATCATAATACTGAAAAAAAAATTTTTTTTTTTGCAGATTGATGACAGTGTCCTACTGCTAATGACTGATGACCAGATGAGAAGCTATTTTCCTTCATATGGAGACAGGCTGGCAGTAATGGGATTTTGTAGGAGGCAAGAAAGTGGGCCACCTTGCAGGAAGTCAGAGCTGTTTGAGAGCCTCAAATCAAAACTGAGCAAAAGACAAAAAAATGACAATTCACAAACTGAAACCCAAACAACTAAAACAAAAAATTCTCAGCGTACTGTAAGAAAAGTTGAAATTGCGTGGATGCACTATGATGGGCAGGGCTTTGTTCAAATGAGAGCAAAAAAAGGAGGAGGAACAAGGAAGTTGAGTGTGCCAAAAGACTGGAAAAGGGAAGAACTTTTTTTCATTTGGGAAAAACAAACGAATTGCCTCCTCCTGATGGAGGAGGCAATTCGTTTGTTTTTCCCAAATGAAAAAAATTCTCATGGCAGTATTTCTGAGTTTGAATTGGATCTAACAAATTATCAGGAAGTGTCACTAGATAAAGAAACTACAGTGGGCGAAATGTATAATATATCCAAGCTCACAATGATGAGGTTCTACCTGACAACAAAAAAGGTGGAGAGGAAATGTCATTTCTATGGAAAGTCCAGGCAATGATGCTGTATCTCCCTTGCATTCCACCAAGGATCTGAATGTTCCTTTTGAAAGTTCTTCAATGACCTTACCAGATTACTCGGGTACAAGCGATGTAGTGACAGTATTTACTGGTGACATCACTGGAATAGACGGACAAAACTTAGATGACACTTCGCCTCTGAGCCCAGAACCCATTGTTCCACACAAAAAATTCTTGTTTTTCATCGGGAACATATGTTTTCTGAACTCATTGCACATTTTTGTGATGAAACCCTTGCCCATACACAGAGTGAAGTAGAAGTGAAGTTGCTCCTCCCAAATGGACAGTATGAGATGGGCCATGATGTTGCTGGAGTGTTCAGGGATTGCCTGTCAGAGTTTTGGCAGGAATTCTATGATCATTGCACACTGGGAAACAATTTTAAAGTTCCTTTTCTTCAACATGATTTTGGCAAAGAAAGGTGGGAAAGTGTAGCCCGAATAATACTGTTCGGCTGGAAGAAAGAGACATATCTCCCAATAAAGCTTGCACCTGCCATCTTGCAGCAAGCAATACAAGGATCTGTAAAAAGTGAGCTGATTGACAACTTTTTGAAGTATGTCTCAGAAAATGAGCGTGCTGTTAGAAAGCTGCAGAACATACTTCTGTAGTGCAGACCAGGGGGAATTGCTTGAGTTTTTAGACAACTACAGTTACTTACTTACTTGCGGGAGTGTGATGCAAAACGACAGTCTCTGTTTCTAAGATTCTGTACAGGATCAGATTTGTTTAAAGGAAAAACTATAACAGTTGATTTCACAGACCTTAAAAGAATTGAGAGAAGACCAGTGGCACACACGTGTGGCTGTTTTTGAGGCTTTCGGTGCACTATGACAACTACCCAGATTTCAGATCTGAAATGAACAAAATTCTTGAAAGCAATGTCTGGGTCATGGACATAGTTTAGTGGTACATCAATTAGAAACAAGATCTCAATTTAACAGCATGCTGGCCTCCTTTGCACATGAGGATGGTATGGAACAAATAATTTCTGCCCTCTAAAAACACAAAGCAACATCACTGTGATTTTGTATCATCATGCACAGACAATTATAATGGAGATTATTTACTGTACCTTGAGTAATGTGTCTAATAGGCAAGGTGATCCGAAGGGGTGTATAAAATGATGGTATGTAAACGTTTTTCTATCTGGATACTTGGAGTAGGCTCATGGAGTCCGAGCCTACAAGACACAATAGGGCTGTTGGCAATCAAATGCAATATGATATGTCAGTAGCTGACCCAAATTACATACTCCGCACTTAAATTATGCACTAATTATGCTGTGTCTAGCATATGACATTTAGACAACTTGCTTGTCATCAGTTGCATAATTAAAGGTGCAAAGACTAAGTACATGAAGTGTCCGACATTCTGTGTTTTATTGGTTAATTACGTGCACAGTCTGAGAATCTGAAATACACACCTTCTTGTTGGAATTTTTAAGTGTGAACGAAATATTTAAATTACAAAATAGCATAGAATAGTGCATAAGTATATGAATTGCAATGCACCTACTGAATCATTTATTGTAATAAAGGGTCTGGTCCATAATGCTAAAAAAAATCAATTCCCTAAATATATGCATGTTTAAAACCAAATGATCATAAAGTGAAATATAACTTCTTCTCACCCTTAATCTTGATATAGATAGATATAGCACAATGGAAGTAAGGGTGGGGATTGCAGCACCTGTGACCTCAGAAACCTGAGACTTGATCGGCTTTTTTGTGAAAAAAAAAAACACAAAAAAAAACATGTTGCAGACTAATACCATTTTTCTTATCAGATATACAATAATGGTATAATTTGTCCACTACAGCTGTAATTGTGAATAGAAAGTGATAGACAGTATGAATTTTCTTCATATATTCTTCATATAAACATAATTTAAAAAAGTAATTTGATGTTAGATCAAATGCCAACTATGGATATCAAAAGCACATTTTTCCCAGTGTAATGTTACAGTTTTTTTAGCATAGAGAAATATTCGTTTGATTTCTTAAGCATAGAAAATCGATCAATTAATAAAAGAATATGAAAGTGTGCTCACCAGTCTAGACATAAATACTCTCTGTTGCCTTGTAAATGGTTATGACCTGTAATAAATAGGGAAAAACAATTACATCTTTAAACATTTAAGAGACAACTTTTAATATCACGCTTGAGTGTCAGTGTAACAAAAAGAATTTAAAGGCAAATGCATAAGGAATTACACAACTATTTTAAATCTTTATGGTCAGATGGTAGTTTTTAAAAAATGTGAACAATAACTATGAAAACTTGCTCCTCAATTAGCAAAGCCAGACAGTTTGTGGGAAGTTGTTTCCCTTGCAGAACTCTGCAAATGTAATCCTTCTTATAGCTATGATTGAACTAAAAACAGATTGGCGTGTGATCCCAAGAGCTCTGTGATTCCCTCCAGTGGTCCAAGGTTGCTTAGGTAGGGAGAGTAACTGCAGGCTGCAGTTCAACACCTACAAAGATATAAAGTTCACTTAAGGAAAATATTACTTTTATACAAATTTTGGCCACCTGAAATACTAAAACAATTAAAAAACAATACCTATAAATATCTTATAGTGATTGTTGTAGATTAGATTAGAATGGTGAATCTATTCCTCCAAGTCCAGTCCAGTTGGAGGAAAAGCTCTGTTATTTCATAAAGATCATCGTGGTGAAATGCTTCCGTTCAACACCTACAGACACTGATATAAAGTTCTCTTAAGGAAAATATCACTTTTATACCAATTTTGGGAATCTGAAATAGTAAAACAACTGAAACAATACCTTTAGCTTATAGTCAATGTTTTTTTTTTTTTGTTTTTAGATTAGATTAGATTAGAATCTAGTCCTCCAAATCGAGTCCTTGAAGGATCAGTTCACAAAGCTTGAGGTAAAGGTCCGTAATTTCATGAACATCATCTTACATGACAAGGTTATGCTCAGCCATCAGTTCGACACACAGTTGGAAGATATCCTCATCACAAGGGTAGTCTTTAAATAAACACTCCTCTTGGCAAATACTCAGTTTTGTTTGTTCAATTGGATGCAAGAAATTCTGCACTCCATATAAGCTGGGAACAGCAAACATTATTGAAGGTTGACCGCTGGGAGCACGTGGGTTCTTATTCTGTTGCAATTCCAGGCACTGACTAGTTCATCAAGCTCTTCCTTCATGAATAAATAAATAAATAGTAATAATAAATGAAACATATATTCTACATTGTCTTGCCAAATGAATTCACAAAACTGCACATCGTAGGCTATATCAATAAATATTAAGTTATAATTAAACTTCAATACTCTCCTAAGGATAAAATCTCTGATACACTGAAAAAAATGATTAATTGGATTTACTCAAGTTTTTAAGGTAAGTGGTTGCAAACAATTTATTTCATCTACATTTAAACAAATTTAGTCCAATGTCAGTCAACTAAATCTGTTTATTTAAATGTAGCTAAAATAAATTTATTGCAACCACTTACCTTTAAAAAATTGAGTAAATTCAATGAATCATTAGTGAATAAAATGAGTTACCTGTATAAAATGTTGGAAGCAAAACTGAATGAGACCTTTGTCAATGAAAGTATCAATAAAGTCTCCATCTTCTTTAAGTTGTACAAAATGATCCATCCAAAATTGTATGCACTGGCTTCTCAAAGTGGACCACCATCGTTCAATTCTCTGGTTCCCAGTGCTTGGACCAAGAGTGACACATTCTGCACTCGTGGTGTCTCTGAAGAATGTTTGCATATCTGCTAAATGCGTATTTTTCAATGCGAATTCTTTGTGGAAATCCGTTATTCTCAGCAACAGCTTGTAGGAAATAACCTGCAATTACTCATGGGTCATTGTTCGTCAAGCCAGATCATTTTCCTGGAGAAACCATCAATGCATCTGTTTATTTATTTAATCCTCATTGGATTTACTCAATTTAATAATGGACATTGGTTGCACACATAATGTTTGCTTCAGAAACAATTTACTAAAATGTGTTGAATCAACACAAACTATTTATGTTCAACCAGCACAAGTACTTTGTGTGCATGCAAAGTTATTAAAATTAGACTCAATAAAGTTAAACTCGTTGATTATTTTTCCCCAACACCAATTTGCTACATTGCATTATAGTTTACACACATCCCTTAACAAGAAATGCACTGAACAAGTTTACATTAAGGCACTATGCAACAATGCCAAGATTATTCTGCAATATCTCGAATATTGCCAAATAAAATTGAAACAACAAACATGCAGAGAACTGCATAGGAATGACAACAGTAAAACAGCATATAGAATATTGATTACACATGCAAATAATTTGACAGTAATTACAACTGCACGACATCAGTAACCTTAAACTTGGCAAGAGAACCGGACAAAACTCTCAGTCCAGGAATGTAGCGCTAAAAGATTTTTGCTCATGACATCTGAAGGAACAGCGAATCAAAAACTAGAACAGTGAAGTCTCTTCCCGGGTATAGTTTAGTTTTCAAGCTCTGGGCCTTTCTTGATAGTTCAGCTGAATCCAACTCCATTATAACCTTTTGAATAACCTCAAAGGTGTAGCGAAGCTTTGAGGGTACCTAATGTTTAAGGCATAAAAAAGTGCAAACAGCATGGCAGTTGCAAGGGCCACACTCACCAGATCTTCAAGTACCACCGCACCCTCGAGGATTACTCCAACATCAGAATAGTCACTGCAGGAAGTCCCTCTGGCAACATAGATCCCCACTGTTGTGCCCTTTATGGACTTCAGTGTGTTGATATTAGCCATGTCCTGACAAAATGAAAATTATTTATATAAGGTTGAGTTACATCTACAGGCTAGTTTTTACATTTTTGAAAAAACAGATTTATTATTATTATTATTTTTTATTATTATTTTTTTTTTAAATCTGGCACTACCTAATTTAGCACACACTCACCATGTACTCCTGCACCAGATCATCAGGATCCTCATTGAGGTAGATGCAGAGTCCTTTTATGACACACTCCCTAATAGCATCTATGTCATCCTCAAGAAGTAGGGAAGAAAGTAAGCAGAGACAAAAGAAACACAAAACTGTTCTATAACAGTTAACTTGTGAGGCTGGCATCTACATAAACTGAAAACCATATAAAACACAGTCTCCTCTCTGTTCACCAATGGAAAATTGACAGAAAAAATTAGATTAGACACATGAAAAAAATGAAGACCATCCATAAAAGACTTGTACACCATTTTGTTTGCTGTCTCTTTTTCACTTTGAGTTTTGTTAGAAATCTTGTCCACAATATCTTTCCTACTCAACAGCACCTGTAGTGATTTAAGAATGTGGACATACTGCAAGGTTTTGTTCTCTTTAGCATCCAAAATATATTCTACTGGTTCAACAACATTAAAGTTTGCCTTGTAATACTGCTTACCCTGATATGCAGAACTCAAAGGACCACCCTTCTCTATGGCTTTATTTATTGGACTGCCTGTGCACAGAGAAGTGGTTATTTCCTCTATGACTCCTCTGTCAACCTGGAGCTTCTGCTTCTGAAAAATATCAACCAGAACACCATCAATATGGGAACTCAAGACAGAGCCAGTTAAGTGGCGAAGCGCTACCAAAAAATCATTAATTGTGGTGCTTGGTACACGGGTAAAATGTTTTAACTTTAACAAAGTTTCTGCAAATGTGTGTTCAATTAGGTTTGGAAGGTTCTTTGGGGCAACAGCACTACAATCTGGCTGTACATCAGAGTGTGGTTCACCTATGCCATCACCTGAAGCATTTTCCACAGATTTTACAGAAACGGTGGATGGGGTCACAATTTCTGGTTTAAAATTTGTTAATGAATTGTGGATTCTGCTTTTGTGCGATTTAAATGTGCCATATATGTTCGTCTGAAAATTGCAGTCTAAAAACATGCAAGTTACAACTTCGTTTTTCTTTAGGTGTGCATTAATGTGAGCCCAGTAATCTCTTTCAGAAACAACATCCTTACAAGCACACAAGTGGCACTTAAATATACAGCTTTCTGATTGATGACTAAAACCAGTCACATGAATTCTATGCAAATGAATTAAAAGTGCATCCCATGCTCTAAAAGCCCACCATATGACCACAAGGGCTCTCCTTTACATTTGTAGCTGGTGGGGCTGAGGCAGCATCGCTACCGCCATCTCGTTTCACTGGCTCAATTGCTACTGATAGATACTTAGCAGCACTGTAGCAGCATAGCTACTGCCATTTTACTAAATGCATCAAAGTGCCTTTCATTTACAAGATTTCAGTTTGCATGAGTAACACAGATGTCCAGGGAAAATGTAGCAGAGCAAGAGTGTACATTTTACTTTGAAAATATAGTGACAAAAAAAACTTATGTTAAAAAAAATAAAACTTTGTTAGTTTACAATGTTTTGTATTCCAAGCTAGTGTCAAAGACCATGAATAAAATAAATGCACACGCACACACACTAACCACAAAAACTGTTTTTTCACCACAGAATGAGTTTGCTGGTTAATCTGCAGAAACAAGTAACAGAACAAAAAACACTTATACAATTCAGAACTGTTTCGTATTAATAAATATAGCATACATTTGGGGTGAAACGTTTTTGATGGCTAATTCAATGCAGCAAGTAACCAATATACAGAGGGTGCCAAAAAAAATGCATACACATTTTAAGAGATGTTAACGGTGTATATTGAGTATTACATTTTTAAAACATTTTCTCTTCTTTTTGGCACCCTCTGTATATTTCTGCATTTGAAAACAATGCACCATTTGCTGCACACAAAAAAATGACACCATTTGCTTTCTTCAGTGAACCTTAATAACACAGTTAAACTCAATCACTCTCTCCGACTCTCAGTCATGCACACAGCATTAGTATGTTGTTGTTGGTCTTTCGGCATGCTGTTTATTTTCTTATTAATATAACTCTGGATAAAGCCACTTCAAATTCTCTTATTTTGAGAGAAGATACACTCACCAGAGAGATTGAGCCACAGACTGAATCCCGAGGCACTATGCACTGCTAAAGGCAATCTGTAGCAGCAACAGGAGCAAAGACATTAAAATATATACCACTTCTACGATTCAAAACTAAAGTTTTTAACTTTTTATCCCTGTTTTTTTTTTTTTTTTTTATAGGGCCAGAGCCTTCTGGTATCTTCTATTTCGCGCCCGAAATTTCTCCCATTTCTGCTACGGCCGCACGTTAACACTAATAGTAAGAGCAACACAACACCTGCCCACTTATTGTAAATTCTTCCGTTATTAGGGGACAGAAATGCACAACAATGAACAGCACTGTGGTCAGTTCAGTATTAAGAGAAAAAAGACATTATACTGCATATTGTTACGCTTTAGCCAATATTTAAAGGTTGAAATATTCTAATTAAACCGTGATGCCGCCATCCACACTTCCCGAGCTCACCTGAATGATGCTCTAAGAAACAATCCTCCTGCTTTGGGCGCGATACATGATCGCGCAGGATATCGCGAGAAATTAAATATTGATCCCTTTACTTAATTGACTCACTTGATCCTACCTTGAACGCCATGGCTCTGCAGAGCGCCAACTAAACAAGTTCAGGTACTTTCACTGCATATAATATAAATATAACATACTAATACGTTTTGCTTAAGAACATGAAACAATTATCTAAACTGCACAAAAGATGATTAAATAAATCCAAACGATGGCCAGTTTCTCTGTCTGTAATAATGCCGGACAGACAACATTTCTGGTGCATCCAGCGATAGGCATGTTGCCGTCCCGGTGTCTGTAGCTGCTGGTGTATGAAACGTGCCACTTCGGCCTCATCTGTTTTATTCCGCCACAATTGATTCCTGCATAACTTTCTCTCAAGTGTCCGGAAACTAAGCTTCATGCTGTGTGATTCCTCCAATAAAAATGAAGATTTGTCTATTAGTGAAACCGCGCCGAAAATAATCTCCTATAATCTTATTCATTGTTATAGGCTATAGAATATAACGTGTGTCTTTGACACGTACAGTGAAGGTGAATCTCAACATTTATCTCGCAATTCTGAATTTATAACTCGCAATTCCGAGAAAAAGTCAGAATTGTGAAATAAGTCGCAATAACCTTTTTATTATTTTTTATTCAGTTTGTGTGTCTGTATGTGTGTGTGTGTGTGTGTGTGTGTGTGTGTGTGTGTGTGTGTGTGTCGCACTTTAAAATAAATTTTTGTTGCACTGGTATCGTAAGTCTTGATTCTTTTTAATTTACACAGGGACATGTTCACTGACTCAGAAGGAATCACTGACTCGATTCATTTCAGTGAGTGACTCGACGAAACCCGAGTCTTTAAAAAGAATCGTTTTTAACACCACTACCATGCGTTCATGTGGCGCGATTCAACCGGAAGTGGAAGTTCATTTAAACCAAAGTTTTTTGAGTAAAATCCACCCTTTTTTTGGGGCCTTAAAATGTACTTACTTCAATTCTACTCAATATATTTCGTCAAATGGTTTTCAAAAAAAAAAAAAAGAGTAATATACATTACAAAGTTATTCAAATTTGCTGAAGAAATCTTAATGTTGTTTCAAATAAGCTGTTCACGTTTTAATTGCGTCGAGTTTATATGGATTTTCTATTTGAAATGACTTCACTCCGATCTCATTTTCATAGTGTATTGCTCTACCTCCATAAAATGCACAAAAACATTTCTCAGTAGAATTGCTGTAATTAACAGATGCATTCAAATCTACAACATCCCTGTATAGAGAAGGCAGCTTTCTCATTAAAACTGAAGTGTTGGCTGTTACTGCTGTATTAGTTCAACTTGAATTAAAATAGGTTCTACACTAAATGATACAAATAAGTTTTGCTTTAGAACTGCGGCAAGAAAAGATAGGAAAATTTGTATTCATATCAATTTTACTTTTTTGTGCGTAGTTTTCTAGGCTAACAGATTTTCAGTTGTTCAAGGCCAGGAGTTTTGGACTGAGTTTTTCCTCACCTAAGGGAAGTGGTACCTCAGTGGTTAAGGCGTTGGATTGGAAGGTTGTGAGTTCAAATCCCAGGACCACCAAGCTGCCACCACTGCCACAGTTAACCCTCAATTGCTCAGCTGTCAGTCGCTCTGGATAAGGGCATCTGCCATAAATGTAACTACAACATCAACTTCTGCATAAATTGAAATGTGTCCCAAATACCTGTATAGGGTAGTCTATGTGCAATGCTTACATGAGTCCAAGATATGTCGGTGTCCTACATGTGAATCTTTTTCTGCACCTATCCAGTACCTTCAAATGATCACCTTCTTGAAAGGCACAACAAAGTCTATTCAGGTGCAGGGTTCTTACACTTTTTCCAAAGTCATACTCAGGCACTTATGAAGGATTTTGAAGGTGCATTTTCAAGCTTTCCAGCACCAGATGACTGTGGTAAATTACATGTTTACATACATTTATGTACTTCATAATATTTATTCTTTGTGCTATTAAAACATGATCACAACTATTATTGTATTCTAAAGAACAGTGACTAATTATAGGAAAACAAATGTATAAAATGTAAAAAAAGGAAAAAGAATGAAAGAACTTGTTACAGGGTAGGGGGCTGCAGTATTATGAGAAAATCATTATTGTTAATTATTGCTCTTGGTATTGTAATAATTATTAATTTTGATTAATAAAATACATAAAAGACCGTTTTTGTTGCGGAGGGCACATCAAAATTCTTGACATGCTTTCTATTCTGGGCGATATCTTGTTGTCAGAGTATCATGTCAGATTCCGGCTGTAGTTTTGCACGATATTTACTTTTCAGGTAGGAGATGGAAGAGAATGCACATTCACAAAATAGGTTGTGGCAAAAGGCAAAATGCTCATCATGGCCTTTGCTGCCAGTTGAGGAAATTCTTTCTGGCAGGAGATCCAGAACTGGGTGAGAGGGCTTGTTTCGTATATGTTTCTGTATGTGCTGTCAGTGCTTAAATCAAGCAGTTGATCTTGCACTGTCACTGTCAAATTTGATCCAACCGATGCACTGTCTTTAAATGGAAACTGTATCCGTGTCTTGTCTTTTCGCCAGGACTCAGCTTTAGAAAAGTACTTTCCAAATTGCCCCTCGAGTGCCTCTAAGTGCACAACAATTAAATCTGTCACTTGAGGCACAAGCACTGCAGAATCACCCAGGACATCAACAGAACAGATGGAAACATGGAAAAAATTCCCTTCTTGACTCGCTCTCTCCATATTTTCATTTTCTCCATGTTTTCAGTAAACCATCTATCTTGTCATAAAGCTGAATAGCATGTGCGTTGTGGCCCTGCGTAGAAGAGTTGAGTCTGTTCAGCTCAGAGAAAACATCTGCCAGATATGCCAGTTTAGTGAGCCATGTATTGTCACTGAACTTTGCAGCCAGCTTTGTGCAATGTTTAAGTAAAATCTCGTGAATAGTTGCGTGTAACTCAAACGTGACAATACTGATCAATGAGAAAGCCAACGCACCTCAGAATGATAAAGTTGTGTGTTCTTCTCCCGTTGCAGCACACAGAGAAGCGAATAGGCGCATTTGCAAAGCACTCATCCTGTCCAGGGTGTACCCTGCCTTGTGCCAGTAGTCTCCTGGAATACGCTCCAGGTTCCCTGTGACCCTGGATAAGCAGGTATAGAAAATGGATGGATGGATGATTTAACTCAATTGAATTAAGTCATTAAAACTGCAGTTAAACAAGTTGGCCAAACAAAATGGCTGAAAGAGAGCCATTGAATCACATGCAAATACTTTCCATGATTTATTTAACTACATTCTAAGTAAAGCATTACATTTGAATTGACCTTAAAAAGGTTGTGCTTCAGCAAATTCAACTTGGTGTTAAGGGTAGAAAAACAAAAAACACAAAACCAATAGATGTCATCAAGTTTAATAAACAAAGGCAAATGAGTCACATAAGGTGTAAGTGCACACCATTCTTTGCATAAAGGTGTAGGTTTTGTACCATTTTTACAATACAAATTTTTTGAAAACAAGAAAAATGATTACATTTTTAATTAAAAAACAAACAAACACTTTCTCGAAATTTTATATTCACAATTAGAATGGACTGTAGTACCTGGTACTGTTAAACTTAAAATTGTTTCAAAGCAAACCAGTATAAAATGATCATAAAATCTGAACCAAAAATACTGCAGGTAAAAAAGGTTACCTTTGGATTCTTAACTGTCTTATAACACCCCAAATCAAATAATTAGAACTGTCCCTTAAAACATCAGTGAACCTAAGCACTTTAACAAAGGGATGCTTGGCTAATATATATATAGACACTTTACTTCAAGTGGACAACAATCCTCAATGCAAAAGAATTGTTTTAAGAGCCTGAATTTTTGCAGAAAGCCTGTTCCCATTCAGCTCTAGGATTATTTTCTGTAAAGCTTCAAATGTATATTTATGTTCTGGAGGGTAGCATAGCTTTAAAGAATACATTAAGTCAAGCAATATGGCCAATGCAAAAGGTACATTCCCTAATTCACAGAGTACCCTCACCCCCTCCAAAATGACTCCCACATCCTCTGGGGGATCACTAAACTCGGCACCTTCATGTCAAATAACAAAGAGGGTCTCTTCCATGGCTGTGTGTCTGCTTACATCGCCTGCCTATGACAAAATAATAATTTTTTTAAAACCCTAATGTTAATTACATCCCATCCAATAATTACATCCCTTTTCATAACATGTTATAAACATATTACTGTACAACAGCTGACATGAAGTTAAATGATCAAAAATTAGTACCAGATCTTTGAAATGCATATCTTATACATATTTTAAACTGATGTGACCCACAAGGAACACCCTTGAATTCTTACAGAGACTAATCCCTTAACTGAAGCTAAAGGTATAATAACATACCATATATTCCTTCACCAGCTTCTCCGATTCTTCATTCAAGTACACACAAAGTCCCTGTAGAATGCATTCTCTTCCAATATCAATGCTATTGTTCTGCAGATCAGAGAATAAATACATGAATTTCTACATGGAAGTGTATAATGAAATTATATAACTATTACAAACAGACCATATTTCTTCACCCTAAACCTATCAAGGATGCAATTTCTGGAAAAAGAACCTTGAAGTGAGCTTTTCCCCATAGCAATGAAAATAACAGGACATACGTGTCCTGTAAAAATGTAGACTTTGGACCCCCTTTTTAATATTCTCATTCAATATTTCTTCTGAAAATGTTACGGACAACAATTTAGTGAACCAAAATATGTTTAATAGATTCAGATTGTCCAAAAGATTTAAGCTTCAATATCTTTTTCATTAGTATATGAATCTTTGTGATCCAACTATCTATCCAGATAGATAGATAGATAGATAGATAGATAGATAGATAGATAGATAGATAGATAGATAGATAGATAGATAGATGGACTGGGTGTAATCTATGAATTAACAATATGTACATTATAATTATATTATACAAAGAAAATGTACTAGAATGTAGCACACACAGACAGCAGGTGTAGTTTATCTCTAAATAAAGCAGAGATTTTGTGAAGGTCACATTTAGAGCTGCTTCTAAACTTTGTACATGGCAACTCTCCTAATACCATATAGAGCAATATCAGTAAGTATGAATGTCATCAAATCACCTCCCTAATCAAAGCAAAAAGGACATTTCTGTGAGCATGTGTCTTATTTTCAAAACTCAGTACCTGGGTCATGGGTGCCATGATGCTCTTGAGTCTCTTTCCTATAAATCCACCTTTCTTGTAATATGCCTTGATTAGATTTGCAGAGTGAATATCCAGCTGGGAGAAAAACTTAGACTGCAAATGGACTGTTGTGATCCTTTTGAATTTTGCACACACCTATGAATAAAAAATGTAAATGATAACCAATGTATAAATAACTGAATATACAAATACAACTGCTGAAGTGCAAACTGTTGCCCTTTGAAAAGATTTGAGGCTAGCCTGAAAGTATTCCAGTGTTTTTTTTTCACGAAGATGACCATGGTTTGTCTCCAAATGACGCTGCAGCTTTGATGGTTTAGTACAGCTGAACAAATACACACCGGCAATTCAATGCCTCCCGTGTCCTTAAATACTAGCTGTAGATATGTTTCTGAGTACTTTCTGGACTTATGTCGTTTGCATTTGGAGCAGGTTTATGGATGCTAATCAACATCTGGATTTGCACCAGCTGTTTCTGAAGAAGCGGATGAGTCACTTACTCAGGGTATAGATATTACAAATTGATCCATTCTGTCACGTTAAACTGTATATAAATTATTAGCCTTTAGTGTTTCAAGTTTGCACGCTCATAGTTTTTTTTTTTTTTGGAACGCTCATAGTCTACGTTGACCTATCGTACATCCACATGACTGCACATTGATGCAAGGGTTTTATTAAAGCTGTTAATGCAAGGAATGGCCCGATAGGTTTCAAAGTTTAGGGGAAAACCTAAGCATATTTTGCAGCCAGACAGACCTACAAAAGGAGGAATGCACTTATGGTAGCTTATTTTACTAGTAACCCGACATCTTACCTCTCTCACTCTCATCTTGGCTCTCTGTTTTTCTACCCCTGCTTCGTAAAAAGAACTTTCGGATATTCATCTACAGGATCCAATAATAAAAAAATATGAGTCAAAATAGTTCGTCGTATTATTTTAAAACTTTCTTCAGTTTCTGATGTAGCCGATTACTGTATTTCTTCTTTCCTAACACACCGATACACTGACTGCAGGCAACAGCTGGGTGCGCATGGAGCTCTCCAATTATGGTCGCTGTGGTAATTGGTCCATAACAAGGGTGCCTCAGAGATTGTTTTGAAGAGGTAGTGTAGTAGGTGATGGTTGTGTTGCTTTGACTTTTGGATTTTGGAACTTAAAACTTGAATAAAAGATTTTTTACTGCCACAGCAGATCACTGGGGCACGTGTCTGAGTAAAATGGGTCTATGAATCGATTATACGGCATAAAACAAAAGTATGTACAATATCGAATAGAGTATTTTAATATTCATGGCCATACATGTAAGTGAACTAACCAAAAATTAAATGAACAATGCTGCCTCCACCGTTCTGCCACTGCTCCAATCTAACAGATTTCAAACCTGAATTTAGCCTTATGGGATCCCATAATGCCACATCACAATAAATTCTTGCAAAAACGTAAGAGCTTACAACTATAGGCCAGTATCAAACCTGCCCTGATCCTAGTAAAGGCTGTAGCACAGCAGTTATGTTCATACCTACATAGGAATAAAATTCATGAAATGTATCAGTCAGGATTTAGGGCTCATCATAGCACAGAGACAGCACTGGTTAAAGTGGTAAATGACCTGTTACTGACTTCTGATCAAGTTTGTGTCTCCTTACTGGTGCTACTCAATCTTAGTGCAGCTTTTGACACCATCATCCACAGTATTCTACTTGATAGGCTAGAACATGTTGTTGGTGTTAAAGGAACAGCCCTCTCCTGGCTCAGGTCTTATTTCACTGACTGTTATCAGTTTGTAGATCTAAATGGTGACTTCTCTGTGCATACCAAGGATATGTTCAGTGTTCCACAAGGTTCTGTCTTAGGCCCACTGCTTTTCTCCTTATATATGCTACCCCTTGGTGCAATTATTTGTAAACATGGTATTAGCTTTCACTGTTATGCCGATCTTAGTGGTTAGCACGTTCGCCTCACACCTCCAGGGTTGGGGGTTCGATTCCCGTCTCCACCGTGCGTGTGTGGAGTTTGTATGTTCTCCCCATGCCTCGGGGGTTTCCTCCGGGTACTCCGATTTCCTCCCCCGGTCCAAAGACATGCATGGTAGGTTGATTGGCATCTCTAAATTGTCCATAGTGTGTGATTGCGTGAGTGAATGAGAGTGTGTGTGTGCCCTGCGATGGGTTGGCACTCCATCCAGGGTGTATCCTGCCTTGATGCCCGATGACGCCTGAGATAGGCACAGGCTCCCCGTGACCCAAGAATAGATCGGATAAGCGGTAGACAATGAATGAATGTTATGCCGATGACACACAGCTATATGTTTCAGCTATTTAGATTAAAGACACCAGCTTATTAAGATTAAAGAATGAGTAAAGGACATTAGACTGTGGATGCTTACTAACTTCCTCTTGCTTAACTCTGACAGACAGAGGTGCTCGTACTAGGACCACATGCAGCTAGAAGTAAAAGTTCTGATTACAGAGTAACTGTGGATGGTCTTTCTGTTTCATCTTGTTCAGCAGCAAAATCTCTGGATGTGATTATTGACTCTAGTCTTTCTTTTGATGCTCATGTAGATAATATCACTAGATTAGCCTTCTTTCATCTCAGAGATATTGCTAAGATTAGAAATATGATGTCACTTCATGATGCAGAAAAAATAGTTCATGCTTTTGTTACCTCTAGGTTGGATTATTGTAATGCCTTACTGTCTGGATGTTCCAGTAGGAGAATAAACAAGCTCCAGTTAGTCCAGAACGCAGCAGCTAGAGTCCTAACTGGAACCAGAAGATATGAACACATCACTCCTATCTTAGGCACACTACATTGGCTCCCAGTCAAATTCCACATTGATTATAAAACGCTATTACTGACCTATAAAGCACTAAATGGTCTCGCGCCACAGTACCTGAGCGATCTTTTGGTTATTTATGATCCACCATGCCTACTCCGATCAAAGGGTGCAGATTATTTGGTAGTACATCAAGTAGCAAAGGCTACAGCAGGGGGCAGGACTTTTTCTTACAAAGCCCCACAGTTATGGAACAGTCTTCCAATTAGTGTTTGGGATTCAGACACAGTCTCTATGTTTAAGTCTAGGCTGAAGACACACTTGTTTGTTCAAGCTTTCAGTGTAGAGTTTTTCTTAGGTAAAGGAGCAGGTCTGGAAGGTTCATGGGCATAGAGTGTTTGGTGTACTGGGATGTTTGGATGCTGTCACCTTACCACCCTCATAAGTCACTTAGCTTTGCTGACTGTGAAGTGGTTGGACGCTTTATGTACCGGGAAGCCTGGAATGTCTGTGACCTTCTGGCTCTCCATTTTAGTTATGCTGTCATAGCTAGTTCTGCCGGATTCCCTGCAATTGTCTTTAAACATCACATGATCACAAGCATACTTAATATCTTTCTCTCTCTCTCTGTCTTTCTTTGTCAAGCTATACGTCCCACTCCCGAGCTCCCAGTGTTCAGAGTTTCCAGTGTGACCACTGGCTCTACACCTGGTCGGAGTCTCGTTGCTTGGTGGTGCTCACTGATGCGGTGGATGGATCTGTGTGGACAGCCTGTGACCAGGAGACAGCCATGGACAGGGCCACTTGGGGACTATAACACCATCACAGATCTGCTGTTACATCTGTCAGCTTGCGAAGTGCAAGCAGGCTGCTCGTTTCTTCACTTTAAAGTTGTACAAGTCCTGAAGGTTGGGCAGGTGTGCACCAGTGATCCTTTCTGCTGTTCTAACAGTTTGGCTGACCCAAACCAGACTGTTATAGAAGAACACAGAACTGACTCAATAACAGCTGAGTAAAACTGTGTCATCTGTGCCTATGGCAGGTTGAACTTTTTCAGTTGATGAAGGAAGTACAACCTCTGCTGGGCCTGAGTCAACTTGAATGTCTCACTTCAGGTCCTGGGAGATCTTAAATTATTAATTATTAAATTAAGGAACTTAAATTATTTAGTTACATTTACATTGTTTACTGTCCAGTGTCACCCAAATGAGGATGGGTTCCTTCCTGAGCCTGGTTCCTCTCAAGGTTTCTTCCTCATATCATCACAGGGAGTGTTTCCTTGCCACCATTGCTGCAAGCTTGCTCACTGTGGATAAATAAATATATATATAAAATATAAATAAAAAAATATAAATAAAAGCACTATACAAATAAATTGAATTGCATTGAATTAAGAGCTACAGTGACAGTACTTCCTAATTGTAAATTTAATTACAGATGACATGGAAATATGCTGTAATACTTTTTTGACCCATGATGCATTGCGAATTACACTAATAACTTGTAAAATGTTAAAACGAGTTTTCTGTAAAATTTTGCTGTAAAAACTACAACAATTTTTTACAGTGCACTGGGAGGCCAGAGAACAATGACTTGAGCTTTATATAGTGGCCATTAAAGGGTATTTGCAAGATTGGTAACCTATTTGGAAGACACACTGATGTTTTTGAAGATCTTCTTGAACAATTTGTTATCTATAAGACACACTTTGTCAAATATTTACAAATATGCAGTTATATCAATACCAATCCTGTGTCTCATCCCATACTATAAATGTTTAATAAAGCGATTTTTTGCAGTCAAATTCTTATATGAGTCCAAGTAAACATATTAGTCCATACCCATACTTTTTTACAGCTGTTGATTCAATATTTATCCGGGGTAATTCAGGCTGTGAGGAAAACCAATAGTTGGCACCAGCCAGCTGAACAGAGCAATAAATTCACTGCAAATTTGGCAGAAACAGACCACCTCCACAGAATGTAAACAAGGTACTTTATCTAACAAAAAGTTAGGTTTAATCTTTCACATCTATTTTTCCAAATGAATGTGGTTAATTTTTTCATAATAAAAAAGAGGTCTGCTGGAGGGGAAGTGGAACAGAACAGAATAATTACTAGAATGGCCAATTAATGACATTTCTAGGGAGAGATTCAGTAAGTTTAATTATAGATTGTAATTGGCTTGGGATAACCTGTCATTTTAAGAAGTATTAATCATGCCCAAATATCTAAAACCAGTGGCTGCAGGGATTTACGTATTGATGATTAGGAATTATTAATTTTACAGCCAGAAAATTGTCTAGCTGTGGAACAGATCTCTCAAGTTCAATTGGAAAAAAAGGAAAAATAGTGTCTGTGTAGAGTGCAGTTTGATAATCTCCATCTCTAACGCTAAAATAAAAGGGACTGGTGATAAAGAGCGCCCTTGCCGTGTATTCAGATTAAGAGCTTTTGGTACAATATTATTAGTTCTAACCTCCGCATTTGTTTAGAGATATAAGATATTGACCCATCACTTCCAAAACCAACAGACAATACCTCAGTCATATACAGCCACTCTACCCTATCAAGTGCATTTCCTGAATCGAGTGAAAGGACACACGGCTTCGTTTTTTCCACACACAGAATGATTTAAAACCCACCTGATATTGTGGGCAGCCTGACCATTATTGATAAATCCCTTTTGGTAGTTGAGTCTTGTGTAGCGTGCCCTTCTCATGAATTAACTTATAAAAAAGAAGAATTCTTCTACTGCTCCTTGGCTGTCAGACGTGCTTCGCAACAATCGGAGAGAACTACGATCAGCAGTGAGGAAGTGGAAGAAATCTAAACTCGACACAGACCTCATCTCTTATCGTACGCTCCTGTCCAAATTCTCCTTGGACGTGACTTCTGCCAAGACCTCCTTCTACAAGGAAAAGCTTGAAACTTCTGCACAAGATCCCCGAAAGCTCCACAATATCTTCTCGTCACTGACCGCCGAAGATTTCGCCACTTTTTACACAGAGAAGATTGAGAGAAGATTGAGAGGATCTGCCAGACCTTCACGTCTCTCCCAACTTCACCTACATCACACAGTCAGCACTCCACTACTCCTTCACTGACGCAGCTCTCAACTGTAGCATCAGAAGAGGTTTTGCAAATTACTCGGTCCTGCAATCCTACCACCTGCCCACTGGATCCAATCCCTTCAGCTATGCTCCAGACCATCTCACCTGACCTCCTACCCTTCATCACCACAGTCATCAATGGATCCTTAACATCTGGTCATGTTCCAACTGCCTTTAAGAAAGCCAGGTTCATCCCCATCCTGAAGAAACCTGCTCTGGATCCCTCAGACATCAGCAACTACAGATCACTTCTCTCATTCCCTTCAAAAATTCTCGAACGCGTTGTTTGTAATCAGCTGTCTGACTATCTCATGCAGAATAACCTCCTATTGAACCAGTGTTAATTATTCAGTGACTGAGAACTAAAGCACTTTTGTACGTCGCTCTGGATAAGAGCGTCTGCCAAATGCCAGAAATGTAAATGTAAATGTAAATGTAAAAAAAGTAATACAACTCTATGGACCAGTGTTTTAGAAGAATAGACTCGCTGTTGAGAAAGATGCCACAACAACAGTGAACAGACCAGACTCTGAAGATTTGGTTCACTAGCAACTTGTATTATAACAAAACCCAACTGGTGAGTTGTTTCAATTAATACAAAACCATGAAAATAAAAAAACAATATTTTCAAAAATGTTAACCACTAAATTTCGTGCTGTGACTTATTTGTTACTTTAAATAAATCAATAAAAAACAAACAACAACATAATAGCATGAGCATACAACCTCAATTTCAATTAAAACAATAGATTAACAGTTCTTAGCAAGATATAACAGGTTACTTCTGTCTAACCTTCAGCTCTTCAGTCCTTCAAACACAATTGGTGAATGGTCCGTAGAAAAAATGTAAAATGTTTCTTTATCCATGAACAAGAAAAAAAATCCATACTCCATCCGAGTATAAAAAAATAATAAAAGCCATTCAATTTCCTACCAATTGCAGAGTTCACAAACTGGTCTTTTTCCACAGAAAATCCAAGAACAGACTCAATGGCTCGCCAGTCCAAACCTCCTCAGAATCATTGGAAGACTGGACAAATCCACGACAAAACCAAAAACCTGACCTTGAACAGACAAGGTCACAAAACAATCATTAACACTTGTATTACCACATTACATAATAAAATTTTAACTAATGAAAACAAACTAACCACTGTTCACTATGCATTTCACAAATAACTTGAATATTTAAGATTTTACATGCATTCTTCCAATAAAGAATATTTTCTTCAGATATGCAATGTCTGTGACCCTTTTTTTTCCATATAACACACTCATTTATATAGAACTGAGCACTTTGCATCAATTAAATGATTACACAGAGTTAACTGTTATTTACCAAATACAGCGTTACACGTCGTTAACATACTTAAATCACTCCCACAAATATAAATTATCTTGTTTTCTCTCTTAAACAAAATGAACGCAACTATAACTAATAATATTGTAACTGACTTACCAAGGAAATCTTTAAACTCATAGAAAACTCCAGTAATGCACAGATGTATCTCGTCCAGTTCAAATCCTTCTCCTTCTCATGAATCCAGAAAGATGTTCCTTTCTCTCTTTCTTTTTCCCCGCAGAGCGCCAATGAACCCACTAGTTCAGAAGTCTTTTCAATGAGTGAGAAAACTGATTTTATTTATTTATTTATTTATCAGCTACGCCGCATTTTGCACATTCATTGGGCATTCTTAAATTGAAGACGACTCGCTATTGGCCCCATCATTAACCAACTAGGAATATGCATTCATGTAAACCTAATATTTTGTTCGATAAACTAACTTTTATCGAAGAGTCACAATATTAAATTAAATTCAATTCAATTTTATTTGTACAACACTTTTAACAATTTATCACATAAAGGACAATGTACATGGTGTGCTAAGTGTAAGCAGGGACATCATGAGGGCTTCCAGGTATATAAAACAGCCAGCCACTCCTCAACAAACCTCAGTAAAGAAACCTCCAGGGGCCTGTTTCAGAAAGGAGGTCAACCCTGAAATGAGGGAAACTCTGGGTTTTCCATTTTGAGATATCTCAAACCTGAGAAAACGGGGTAAGTCAAGCCTGTTTCTGAAAAAGAGGTAACCTGTACTCGGAGTCAGTTACCATAGTAACTTACTCTGTGAACCTGACCTGGTCGGGAGCAGGTTTTCTTCGGTAAACCCAGAGTTTCTTTCGGTCTCCTCCCCTTTTTTTAAGTGGAAGCTGAGTTGAAATACCTCATTAAATCTGGTTTCTTTTCATTTATTGCGCACATTTCCGTCATGCAAAGAAGTGAAAATTGCATGTCCTTTTATAGAGGATCCTGTAGATGAGGAGGCCGCATTTATTCGTTGGGAGTTACATTTACGTCAGGAGAGGATTTTTTGGCATATCCCCAAGAATTTTTATTTGAGCGGCACCGTTTTTCTAGACAGACAATTAAATATATCCATAGTCTCATCCATCCGTACATCACAAACATCAGCCATTGTGGCCGTGCAAATGCTTTACGTTGCTTTACGTTTCTTTGTTCATCTGTGTAGCAGAATTTGATGGAAAGATAAGAAGGTCAGTTCATACTTATAGATAGAAACTTTAATTATATAGGCTACTCTACACAAAAATGTGAGGAAATGTGAACACCCCCATGCTTCACAGTAGGTATGGTGTTCTTTGGATGCAACTCAGCATTCTTTCTCCTCCAAACACGACAAGTTGAGTTTTTACCAAAAAGTTCTATTTTGGTTTCATCTGACCATATGACATTCTCCCAATCCTCTTCTGGATCATCCAAATGCTCTCTAGCAAACTTCAGACGGGCCCGGACATGTACTGGCTTAAGCAGGGGGACACGTCTGGCACTGCAGGATTTGAGTCCCTGGCGGCGTAGTGTGTTACTGATGGTAGCCTTTGTTACTTTGGTCCCAGCTCTCTGCAGGTCATTCACTAGGTCCCCCCGTGTGGTTCTGGGATTTTTGCTCACCGTTCTTGTGATCATTTTGACCCCACGGGGTGAGATCTTGCGTGGAGCCCCAGATGGAGGGAGATTATCAGTGGTCTTGTATGTCGTCCATTTTCTAATAATTGCTCCCACAGTGGATTTCTTCACACCAAGCTGCTTACCTATTGTAGATTCAGTCTTCCCAGCCTGGTGCAGGTCTACAATTTTGTTTCTGGTGTCCTTTGACAGCTCTTTGGTCTTGGCCATAGTGGAGTTTGGAGTCTGACTGTTTGAGGTTGTGGACAGGTGTCTTTTATACTGATAACGAGTTCAAACAGGTGCCATTAATACAGGTAACGAGTGGAGGACAGAGGAGCCTCTTAAAGAAGGAGTTACAGGTCTGTGAGAGCCAGAAATCTTGCTTTTTTGAAGGTGACCAAATACTTATTTTCCACCATAATTTGCAAATAAATTCTTTAAAAATCAGACAATGTGATTTTCTGGATTTTTTTTTCTCATTCAGTCTCTCATTCTAGTTGAAGTGTACCTATGATGAAAATTACAGGCCTCTCTCATCTTTTTAAGTGGGAGAACTTGCACAATTGGTGGCTGACTAAATACTTTTTTGCCCCACTGTATATATATATACAGTGGTGTGAAAAAGTGTTGGCGTAAAAGTAACACCGCATTTCAGAAAAAGAACATCATACCAACAGTAAAACATGGTGGTGGTAGTGTGATGGTCTGGGGCTGTTTTGCTGCTTCAGGACCTGGAAGACTTGCTGTGATAAATGGAACCATGAATTCTGCTGTCTACCAAAAAATTCTGAAGGAGAATTGTGACCTCAAGCTGAAGCGAACTTGGGTTCTGCAGCAGGACAATGATCCAAAACACACCAGCAAGTCCGCCTCTGAATGGCTGAAGAAAACAAAAGGAAGACTTTGGAGTGGCCTAGTCAAAGTCCTGACCTCAATCCGATTGAGATGCTGTGGCATGACCTTAAAAAGGTGGTTCATGCTCGAAAACCCTCCAATGTGGCTGAATTACAACAATTCTGCAAAGATGAGTGGCCCAAAATTCCTCCACAGCGCTGTAACAGACTCATTGCAAGTTATGGAAAACGCTTGATTGCAGTTGTTGCTGCTAAGGTTGGACCAACCAGTTATTAGGCTTAGGGAAATTTTAGGGAATTAGGGAAAATTAGGGAAACTTTTAGGCAAATACTTTTTCACACAGGGCCATGTAGTTTTGGATTTTGTTTTCCCTTAATAATAAAAACCTTCATTTAAAAACTGCATGATGTGTTTACTTGTGTTATCTTTGACTAATATTTAAATGTGTTTGATTATCTGAAACATTAAAGTGTGACAAACATGCAAAAAAATAAATCAGGAAGGGGGCCAACACTTTTTTAGAAGTCAAATGAGAATTAACATTTAATTGTGTGAATACAGCATTACACCTATGTCAAAAATGATACAGCACTGTTAGACATTGGATGCTATTTTGTTATTTAATACGTCAAATGTTTGTAAAGTTACGTAGCCTACACCCATGATATGCTTAAGTCTTACCGGTTATGTTTCTATATTTCATTTTTAGCTGCTGCCATGTTCTTTTTATGCCTGCAGGATTGCACCTACATGGAAATTTAAATTAGGTTAAATAAGGTACTCTTCTTACAGTTTCACTTATTATAAGCAGATATAATAACAGCAGTGTTGGGTAAGATTAATGTCATAATTACTTAATTATTGGATTATTTATTGCTAATTACTTCATAAAGCCCATAACCTCAACCACAATACAAAGACAGGCACAAACCTAAACTTTTAAATCGTAAAAAGATTTTATATTTCTATATTTATCTATATCAGCTGGGGAGAAATATGCAGCCCTCTTTTTGTCCGGTCGTGTTTCTATGGCGACTCATATGATCTGCACTCCATTGAGCAGGGCTTTTTATTGTCGCAGTGCATGCGTTAAACTCATTTCAGGTGTTGTGTAACCGAAAACTCAGAGTTTTCCATCTCAGGGTAAGTCAACTCAGAGTTAAACTCAGAGTTGGTTGAACGTCTTTATTGAAACGAGCCCCAGATCTGCTCTTTTACCTAGGACTGTCTGTGTCCCAAACACTAATTGGTTGTTCTGTAATTGCGATAGTGAAGGCTAGAGCAGGGGGCAGAGCTTTCTTTTCAAAGTAAGTGTGGCTGTTTATAAAAGACCAGAAGCTTAGTCAGGTAGTGCGGCATGAAGCACTTTAGTTCTTTATACATCAGTAACAGTATTTTATAATCAATATCAAATTACTGACCACATAAAATTTATTCCCAATAGCTATACCTTCCTCCGGGAGATCAACTATCTAATATTCCATGGTCTGTAAGATGTGGACTTTCCCTAATAATTGTGTTCAGGTGTTTAAGTCAAACCCATTTTTAAAAGGTGAATAAAATCAACTACATTGCCATTCAATCTCCATTATCAAACACTGAGAGTAAAGTAGGTCAATTGAAGAGATCAGTGACTTTAAATGTAGCACTGTCGTAGGTTGCCTCCTTTACCAGTTTGTGAAATTTCTGGCATGCTAGGTCCTGCCCCGGTCAACGGACAAGTGCTATTATTGTGAAATGGTCTAGAAGCAACATCAGCTCAGCCTTGAAGAAGTAGATGATGATAATTCACAGAGCAAGGTCACCCTCTGGATTTGGTGAATGCAATGAGAACACTACCTACCAGAATGCAAAGTGTCAGCAATAAAATTTGAGCCACAAAAAATGTACATTTTTTATGTTTAACTACACCAGTGCACTGTTTCAGGGTAGTTAAAAAGAGAGAAATAACACCTATTGATTTGCATGTGGCTTGCCCTGAATGTGACTCCAAGTAACATTTCTGAACGTTAGTACACAAAATCAATCTTTAATATTTCTAATACTGACTTGAATGAATAAGAGAGGGTATGTTCCTCACGCGAATCTGTATGAAAATCAACCGGCCCATAGTTTGTGAAGCACTGACTAAAAGCATATTCAGGTGTATCTTCTATACCAGGGCAGTATCAAGGTGCTGGAAATCAGCATTAGACTGTTGTTCACATGCAACAGCACTGATCTGCACGTTAAGGAACATGCTCTAAAGCTTCGTATAGAACCTTGCTCAGGGACCTGCTCGGACAGGGGTTGGTCAAAATAATGTGAACACAGATGAAATATGTACTCTCTTTATTAATAAGGTGTTGGACCACCATTTGCATTTAATAAAGCTTCCAACCTTCTTGGAAAAGACTCATACAACTTTTGAACATCTTCTAGTGGAATTTTATACCATTCATATAGCAAAATATCTTCTATTTGCATCAGAGAGGTAGGAGCAAGGAACCTGTTTCTCACTTTTTCTCTCCACAATTTTCCCTTTTTTAAACAACTTTTTGGTTCAAAAAAATTTAAAACCCAAAATAATTTTGGGGGTTTTTTTCCCCGAAAACTTTTTCCTTTCCAAAAAGAATTAACCAAACCCCCAAATTGGTTTTGAAAAAAGTTTGGGAAACCAAGGGCAGTTCCCCCAAACCCGTACGCTTCCTTGTTAGGCTCTCCATACATTAACTCGACCTGCTGTTGGGAATAATGTAAATGATGATTCATCAGACCAAATCACTCATTTCCAGCCTTCAGCTGTCCAGGTTTTATGATCATGACACCAACTCTCATTTTTGTCTGTGATTAAAGACTTAGCAATTGCAGCTCTTCCATGGATATTGGCTTTGTGTAGTTCTCTGTGGACTGTTTTTATGTAATCAGGGTCTTTAAGGTGGATATTAAGTTCTGCTGTTACTTTTGCTGCAGTAGTTCTGTGTTGTTTGGACACAATCTTTCCTAGTTTTCGATGCTCCCTATCATTTTGAATTTCGTCCACTATTCTTCTTCGAAGTCCTGCCATGGTTGTATACGCAGTCATAATTGTGGACACTGTTGCTCTTGAAACTCCAAACAGTTGGGCTATAAAGGTTTGAGATGTGCCTGCTAAATGGACTCCCACAATCTGTCCTATTTAGAAGTCTAAGTCACCCGTTTTAACAAAGTCTTAAACAAACCACTGCTGAACACAACTCGTTTGATACTGGCAAGCAAAATGATAATCACAACATTTATTTTTCACAGTAGCCTACACAAATAATATTAACCCCTATAACAATGGGTGTTCACATTATTTTGTCCAGTCCCTGTATAATACATGTTCATGCGATTTCATGCGGGAAGTTAAACGTCCACTGAATGTGTGTGAACGTCCGGAATTAAAACAATCTGTTAAGGACGTTTATAATGGCCTGGGAATGTCCTATACTGATCGGCAAAAACCTATACAGAAACGTGGCCGAAAGCCCTGGGAATGTCCGCCGCTCGCTCGCTGGTCAGACTCCTCCTGTCCTCCTGTCCTCCGGATGTGGCGCCAGATAACGCGCTGAACTCTCGCGAGAATAAACACTTCTGTGCGCCCTTTACCAGTCGGTCCTAAAGCGGAAGTGAGTCAGTCACCTGACTTTAGCTTATGATCCACAGACACAGCAGAAAGGCAAACCAGTTCAGATTTCAGCTATTTGATCAACATTTAATTAAGGACACTATGGCAGGACGGGGTAAATTAATCGCAGTTATAGGGGATGAAGATACGTGTACTGGCTTCCTGCTGGGAGGAATCGGAGAGCTGAACAAAAATCGCAAACCTAATTTCTTGGTCGTCGAGAAGGACACCAGCATCACGGAGATAGAAGAGACATTTAAGTAAGTGTTTCATTAGCAGCTTGTGCATGGTATGTTTTGTATGTTTGTGTTTGTGGTATACGTCGTCTCCAAGTCTTCATCTGGCTGTGCTAAATCATATAACACTGTGTCAGTGGAAGCTTATACCATGTTTAAGAAAAATTTTACCAAGGGGTAGCATATATACAGAGAAAATCAGTGGGCCTAAAACAGAACCTTGTGGAACTTTAGTATGCCTAGAGCATTTAGCATTTACATCTACAAACTGATAATGATCAGACAAATAAGACCAGAACCAGGACAGGGTTGTTCCCTTAACACCATCAATATTTTCTAGCATATCAAGAAGAATAGTACAAACAATAGTGTTAAAAGCTGTACTAAGGTCAAGCAATGGCATGAGCAGGCGCAAGAGTAATGTTTAGGGGGAAAAAAGGAATAGATATGTAGAGGTTTTCTTGTGTGATCACATTACCAAAAGAAATGGAAAAGAGTCTGTGGCTGTGACTCATAAAAAGTACATTTTGCACCTGTATGCAATTTTAGGCTGGACACATCTGGAATAAAGACACAGTTATGAAATAGAGCACATATATTTCTTCACGTATAGTCCCCCAAATAATGTTTTTCACAATATTTTTGAGATGTGCTATTTTTCATATTTTTTTCCAGATTCATCTATTAGGCTATATCATCTATTAGAGATACAAAAAAACCTAACCATAGGTTTCTTCTAGAGTGCTTAGACCTTGAATTATTACAAAAGGTAAATGCTGTGCTATATCTCTGCATTAATATTTTCAGGTTTACACTTGCATTAAAGAACGACCTTGACAGCCATCTATCTATTGCATTATCCAACAGAATATTGAAGTCACTCCCCAAGCCTATATATACATTAGGGAGTTTAGCTAACCAATAAATTATGTCTTTACTGTCTTCTACACTGCCTAGAAGAATATCACTTTCTGGCTTTATATTGAACAGATACTTATTCATGCAATTGAAAATAAAATGATCATTTTAACAACTTGACAGACATAATGCCTATTTATGTCATATCAATATCTGTACACCCACAGAGCATAGAGATGCATGAAAACAATAAAAAATAAATGTCACTCCCCCACTGAGATTTCCCAAAAGGCACATCATCTGTCACATAATTTACTAGCGAGTCTCTTGAAGAAACAGAAGGTTAACAGTGTATCAAATTGTAGGAAGGATTAATTTTCCTGTCATTTGCCATAATCTTTCAGAAGTTCGAAAAATTAATACTCAATTACATGAATGCCTTTAACCAGCCTGCACCTTGTTTTCAAGAAATTTATCTGTCTGATTTACACTGGCCTGACATAAACATTTTATTTAATTATTCTACTCTTCTACCATTCCTAAATATTTCAATTGCCTGGAATATAACTACACTAACATATAAATATAAATATTTATTGACAAATTATATTAAGTCAAGTGGGTTGTCATTCCCCTACTTAGGTTGTATATATTAGAATGAAATGTCACCAGGTCCATAATACACCACATGTTCCAGATGTGCAAAAACACCACATGTTCCAGATGTGCAAAAACACCACATGTTCCAGATGTGCAAAAACACCACATGTTCCAGATGTGCAAAAACACCACATGTTCCAGATGTGCAAAAACACCACACGTTCCAGATGTGCAAAAACACCACACGTTCCAGATGTGCAAAAACACCACATGTTCCAGATGCACCCTCATGCCCTCCATCACTCACACACCATAGCTCCCCACCTTAACAGTGTTGTTCAAGTTGTACTTTAATGAAAAACAGGAGGAATGCAGGACCAGGGATGCCATTTAATGAGAGGGCCAGAGTCATTTCAGCCTTTGTTTCTGTACCAAATGCCTTCTTGTTGAACAGGTGGTGTAGAACATAGGATTAATAAAATATAATTTTGTACTCTAGTTTATAAAATGTTTGTGTATCAGAACGATGAAGCCATTTGGAATTTAATGCTTTAATTTCATAGCTGGAGAAAACTGAGTTGTAAACTCAGAACAAAAGTGAACCCTGAAACATTTATTGACAAGTACAGTTTTACAGTATTACAAGACAGAAACTGCCCTTGTGTCTGCTAAATTCTATGTGTTTTCAGTCTACATATACAAAGTTTACATTATGAAATGTTAAAAATAAATTTCTTTCTGTAGTTGCATACTAGTTTGTGAACAAGGGCAGCTATAACTTGCTGTATTTTCTTTAATTAGTGCTATCATAGGCCCCTGTGAGGTGTTACAGTATAATTGTCCACAGCCTGATTGTGATTTGTGTTTATTTCCCAAACAGGAGTTTTCTGAGTCGCACCGATATTGGTATCATCCTTATCAACCAGTTCATTGCCGAGATGATCCGGCATGCAATAGACGCTCATATGCAGTCCATCCCTGCTGTGTTGGAGATCCCCTCTAAAGAGCATCCTTATGACGCTTCCAAAGACTCGATCCTGCGCAGGGCTAAGGGCATGTTCTCTGCCGAGGATTTCCGATAACTGTTCTGGCATTGTCAAGCCACTAAAGCATTGATTGCTTTTAAAATATAAATGTTAATGTGGATGTTGTTCAATGTCTCCCTTTTCCTTATATTAAAAATGTGATTATCAAGAACAGAAAATAGATACGTGTTGCATTACAACAGTTCTGTCTCTGAGTTGTGAACTTGAATGGAGTTTTTTTTGTCAATGAAAAATAAATAGAAAATAGAAAGTCTGTCTTTTGGTACTTTATTTAATAGCTCAAATGCAATTACTGTGTAGTCACAGATCTAAGCCATACAGACAGGTGAGATTTTTAAAAAAGGGTAAAGACCTAGAAATGGATGTTAATAATTTTCTTAGATTTAATTTTAATAATGTGCCTTGAGAAGGAATTTTAAGTTATTAGCATTGTGCTTTCATAAAACAATGAAAAAAACGTAGGTGTATCTCAGCACGTTCTAAATACTGCACTGTAAATAAGTGAAGAATAAATGGGGCCCATTTATCAGACTTTAAGATTGTGTGTAAACTAAACCAAACCCGTAAAATGCAAACGGTCATTTATATATAGTGACACACACAAAGCTTCAAAAAGGTTACACAGACGGCTGGGAGTAAAAAAAGGTTATAATCAGGATAATGGCTGAAAACTATTTCAATAAAATGTTCAATATATTCAGAGAGGGGAATTAACAAGTCATATTTCTTTAATTAAACACCGTTCCAATGCATTAACTCAGACATCGACACAGATAAAGAATTAATCGTATTAGTAGTTTCTTTCGGCTGCTCCCTGTTCGGGGTCGCCACAGCCACGGTGACACAACAACTTGGCAAATGTTTTACGCCAGATGCCCTTCCTGATGCAACCCTCCCATTTTTCCAGGCTTGGGACCAGCACTACATCCAGTGGCTGGGAATCGAACCCAGGCCTTCTGCGTGATAGGTGAGAAACCTACCACTGAGCCACCAATGCCCAAAAAAATTCATCATATTACAATCCATAAAATGATATATATAATATGACACAAGAAAAAAAGGATTGAACACACTACAAAAGAGCAGCGCACCGAGGCAAAGCAGTGGCTGATTTCACTAAGTAGTTCTACCTCCTCCAGATACAGCTGTCACAGCCAACACAACCAGAGGAAGCTCTGTTATTGGAGAACGGAAGGCTTGTTGAAGCTTATTTGAAATTTGTTACATAACATTTGGAAAAGCCTGTAAATTACTGGGAGAATGGGATTTTCTGAGGAGAGCTACCATAGCGGCTGTCCAAATGAGTGCATTCATTCATTGTCTACTGCTTATCCGATCTATTCTCGGGTCACGGGGAGCCTGTGCCTATCTCAGGTGTCATTGGGCATCAAGGCAGGATACACCCTGGACGAAGTGCCAACCCATCGCAGGGCACACACACACACACTCTCATTCACTCACGCAATCAAACACTACGGACAATTTAGAGACGCCAATCATCCTACAATGCATGCCTTTGGACCGGGGGAGGAAACCGGAGCACCCAGAGGAAACCCCCGAGGCATGGAGAGAACATGCAAACTCCACACACACATGGCGGAGGAGGGAATCGAACCCCCAACCCTGGAGGTGTGAGGCTAACCACTAAGCCACCGTGCCCCCCAAATGAGTGCATTGCATTTTGTTTCCTCTGTGACTGTGACTGTAGGAAGTGGAACTACTTCCAATCAGCTGCTGCCTTGCATCTGCTAATATCTGTAAATGTAATAAACATAAGCAGTTTAACCTTACAGTATCCTAGATGTAAAAGTGTATTAATCCAGGTTCTCGTCGGTGAATTTACATACATTCGCTTTTCTGTTTAATGAAAAAGAATGAAGGAATCATCTTGATGTCCTGACCTCCGGGTCAGTAGGTGGCGCTCCGCCGGCCGCTCACCGGGACAAGAGAAGAAGCAGCACGTCACGTGACATTGCGAGATCGTCACGTGAAAGACGCAGGCGCTTCCTGTTTTGTAAGCGAGGGGAAAATGGTATGTTTATTTGTTTTTGTACTTTTCCTTGTATCACTATGTAGAGCTGAGCTTTTTGAATTATGCATGTAATGAAAACTAGCTTTAATTCATTGAAACTGATTTTAGCTGGCATTTAGAAGTGCAATGCAATGTAGAATAAACATGTATATAACTGGATGCTTTGATTATGAGCTCTCTCTCTCTCTCTGTGTGTGTTTGTCTCTGTCTCCTGTGCTCTGTGGCAGACTACTGCACTGACTCAGGGTTTGGAGAGAATCCCGGGACAGCTCGGATATCTGGTGATCAGTGAGGACGGCGTGCTTGCTGTGAGTGAGTGAGTGAGTGAGTGAGTGAGTGAGTGTGTGTGTGAGAGAGAGAGAGAGAGAGTGAGTGAGTGAGTGTGTGTGTGTGGGGAGAGAGAGAGTGTGTGTGTGTGTGTGTGTGTGTGTGTGTGTGTGTGTGTGTGTGGGGAGTGAGAGAGTGAGAGAGTGAGTGTGAGAGAGAGAGAGAGAGAGTGTGTGAGAGTGAGTGAGTGAGTGTGTGTGTGTGTGTGTGTGTGTGTGTGTGTGTGTGTGTGAGAGAGTGTGTGTGTGTGAGAGAGTGAGTGTGAGAGAGTGTGTGTGAGTGTGAGAGAGAGAGAGAGAGTGTGTGAGAGTGAGTGTGTGTGTGCGCGTGAGAGAGAGTGAGTGAGTGAGGTTCAGTCAGTCAGTTTTCTTGTTTTTTGTGCAAATAAGTTTCTTTCCCTCATTTTAAGTCTCACACTTGTATTACATTAAGTTTCCGAATATCTATGTGCTGCTATTTAAAAGAAAGATTTCACAGTTTGAACCAGCAGCTTAGGTCAAGCCACTGTGGCTGTAGAAAGTCTAAAAAAGGTCAGTTTCAATGACCCCTGAAGCAGAACTGCATTTTTTTCGGATCCATATCTAAAACATGCATCCATAACACAGTAAAAAATACTGGCCCTCAAGATTTGGGCACATTTAAAAAAAAAAAAATTCTAAAAGTATTTGCCACTTCCTGAGTTCTTCTATTTTTATTTTATACTTCTTTCACGTCATATTTCAAAACAAAATGTAATACCCTAAATGACCGCAAAATGCAGTCTTTAAATGATTTTAAATGATTTCAATTATTGGAGAAAGTAAGTTATCCTATCCCCAGCTTGCCATGTTTGAAGAAGTAATTGCCCCCTAAGTTGCTCAATCAACTAATGAAGAAAGTGTAATTGATAATTGGGATCAGTTAGACTGGACACACCAGGCTTGGGTACTGTCAGCTCTGTTGTGTTTAAACATCACTAAAATAAAATCTTTTCACCAATGTGGAGTAGGTTACAAAGCCATTTGTAAAGAACCTAGATGCTAGAAAGAGACTGGTGTAACCTTGATGTTCATGCTTCTCACCATACGACCAACAACAAACACACAGAAATGTTTGTATTATTATTATTATTATTATTATTATTATTATTATTATGTACAGTGGTACTGCTTTAGAGCTTTAGTAACTAATATCAATCCTGTTCTGTGGGAATGGGTGAATAAAAGTGAGGCTTGAATGTTAGTGTGCCTCAGTTTTGTTTTATCTTAAAATAGAGATATGAATACATGTATACATTTTCACACCTCCTAGATATATTCCGTAGTGATAATATCCTCACATGCCTAGTTCCAAGTAACTTTGTAACATATTCATGCTGGTGTGTTTCTGCTAGTCTTCAGGAGAGCTGGAGAATGATGAACGTACAGCAGGTGTGATCATGCAGATGGTCCGCACAGCATGTCGATTCAGGCTTTACGGCGCAGCAGAGCCGCCTTTTAAGCGCATGTCAGGTGAGGTACACAGTCTGATATACTCTGTACATGAGAGAGGTACACAAATACAACTAAACTATTCATTCTTATCTAATGCTACTCTAATTTTGTCCACAGTGATGTTTGAGGACTATGCTTATGCAGTGACTATCTCCGGACAAAAAGTATTTGTAGTGAAACGTCAGAACAATCAGCGGGAACCTGTGACCGCCTAGTTATGAAAAGGAAACGAAAAATAAAGGAAAGGAAATCACACAAAAGAAGTCCTTGCAATAAAGTACACCACCTTAGCCTGATGTCAGCTTGCAGATGAAGGAATGCTGATGATAAACATTTCTTCTCTAGTCTGATACAATGATACATGCTTAAAATGCTTTCAAACATATGGGGTGTGTCATATCTGCTCTGAAATTAGAATATCTAATTCATTTTGTTTCTCAATAATGTGTAGTTATTGAGGGGAGGGCAGGGCTGGTTTATCATACTTAATGATGGGACTGATGCTGCGTTCTGTGTGAATGATTTTTAACTCAGTGATGCTATGTAATGTTTTTTGTGCATCTGTTCTACTAACAAATGTCAGTATTCATCTAAAATAAGTTCTATTTCAATTTATTGGCTTTTCATATACCTGGTAATGATTTTCTTTCAGTTTATCCATTCATGTGGTACTTTTACTTGACAGATTCTTAACCTCGGGGCTGTAACTTCACATGATAAGACCTGAGATGTGGATGGGGTTGATTTTTACCAACCATAATTTAACCTTTCTACTGGTATTTGTTTGATGTTTAATAATTATTATGTGTTGTTATTGTTGTTATTATTATTATTATTATTATTATTATTACTATTAAAGTTTCATTAACTTTCCCAGTTTGAACCACACTTAAGGTTATTTTACACAGACCTCAGTGGTTCTGCATCAGTGTACTGTCATGTTAAGCAAAGTGGCCTGTACACTCGATACTGGCAGCGCATGGACAATAAAAATAAATAAATGCATATTTTGATTTGCGGTCTATGTTTATAATCTACACAGCAAACAGGCGAATATCAGTCTGTTGTCTATGCTGGTCTGATGTTTTTGTAAAATCCAACCCAAGTGGAAGTTATATATGTAAAAGTGTATTTGTTTAACAAGCTATATTAACAAACAAGAATCAGGGTCCAGCCTGTATGCAATTTCACTTTGAACAGCAGTTGTTATAGAAGTGAAAAACATGCAATATTTGGCCCAGTTTGATATCCAAAACAATTAACCCCCATGTTGGTGGTGGATGGCTGATTAGGCAAAACCTCAGGCAAAAGTTTTGGTCTGTTATTGAGTTTTCTGTACAGTGTACAGTTTCAAATGACTCACATGATAGATAAATTGGAAGGAAGAATCCAGGATTTCTCACATATTTTATTCTTCGAAATGCTACACTTTGTTTACATAAATCCTCCAACTGTAATCCACTTGATGCCTGGTCAGCTGTATTTATTGAAGAACATGGGTACCGCAAAGTGTACCACTTCACATGTATCAGAAAAGGGACTGTTCTACAGACTTGCTGTATCTCCTTACAATAATGTCTACTAGGAGCCTCAGATCTGCCAAGCAGGTATGGCATTTCTGAGCATGCTGATGTCCTCATTCCAGCCATATTCATATTTACCCATGTTTACACACAACTAAAGGTATATCCTCTTAACCTTTCGGCAGCATTTGACATGGTCACACTTTTGTTTCTTACTTGAAGGAATAGTCATATCAAGTGACATGGAAGGGATGTACATCTTCTCTATGCTGACCCTACAGTGGTGTCCCACAAAGCTCAGTGCTGGATCCTCGTCTGTTTTCCAGAGGGGCTGGAAGCTCCTGATGTTTGCATCAACATAGCAGTAGTATGAAAACCAATCAGATGGGATTTCATACTACTACTATGTTGATGCAAACATCAGGAGCATCTAGCCTTTCCTGTCAGGTCTTTCCTTTCAGGAACCTGGCAGATCTGCCTTGGTGAACCATCTGATCCTCGCAACTGATCCAGAATGCAGCAAGACTTGTTTTAATATCTGTTTTGCTGTATTCCTTCCTCTGGCTTCCTGGAGCTGATTGTATCAGATTTAAAACATTGATGGTTTGCTTACAAAGCAAAAAAACAGCACCCACCTACCTGAAGGCACTTATCACACAAGAGATTTAGACACCAGGATGTGACTTTGTTAGAGTTCATAGCCTGAGGCCTATCATTTGTCTTATTTGGTTTCTTGTTCCTTTGCACTCTTCCTGAAACAAGAAAAAACACCTTATGAAATACCTGCTCACACTGAGAATGCCTTTAGTGTAGCATCTACTGTGTGTGTGTTTGTGTGTGTATGTGAGTGAGACAGAGAGAGAGATGGTCAAGAGAATATTGCATGAGGAAACCTTCAGATGTCCCTGAAGCGCCACCATATTCAGTTTGTATTCAATTATTCACCATAGCTATTGACAGGCAATCTAGTCTAAAAGATCTAGAATAAATTGCACATTGTTTAAAATATTTTGTACTTTCATAAATCCTGACTGATGTAGAGTGATGACTGCATCTATATTCACTTTAACATCTTATGTATAATGAGGTAATTAATTTAAAGTCAGAAATGAGTTCATTTGTCTAAGCAGAAAATTAAAATTCAATATGATTTTAATACAGTGACAACTCAGTGCTCAGTAGGGCTTAATTTATTCATAAGGCTATAACACACAATAGCTGGATTCCCACAAATGCTGAAAGGTATAAGGACATGGTTTAGAGGCTGTCTGGGTTGAGCTGATAAGACATGTGTAGTTGAAAAACTTATTGATGTAGCAGTTATATGTCAGATTTTTGTTACAAAAGGTATATTTTTTTGGTAAATGTTTATGTTTTGGATGTTTGTGTTTTGTGAATGTATTTCTCTTCTGAGAATTCAAGTAAAGAAATAAAATGTGACATGATTACTCTTAGTGGGTGGGGTTAAGTTCAAACACATGTTCCTCAGCACCTTAAACACCTTAGCAACCACTTAGCAACATCATCATAGTACCCACGTGCGATACTATAGCAAGCTGTAACCCTTTAGTAACATCAGAGAATTCACTCAGTATTTTCTTCAGGAAATGCACTCTTCCATTTATTATTATTACTTTTTGGTTTAGTCGTCATTGTTATTTTATAGTAATAATCCTGTTCCTTTTTCCTTGTAACTCCTCGCCGTTCTTCTTTTATTGGACAGTTTTATTGGGATCTTGCTTCATTTATTTTGCAATTTTATAAACAAGGCCACTCAGTTTACTCACTTTTATAGTAGGGCTATTATATGCTCAGGTAACCAAATGATTGCATCCATGCGTTATGTTATCTTCCACTTTTCTAAAAATCTATGCTGACGTGTCGCCGTGTTGAGTGCCCCGGATGTTGTTCGACTTACTCACGTAACTGTGAAGTCTCCCTATGAGCGCGCTCCTCTGAGCCTGACCCCGGAAGTGTAATTCCTCGACGTGTACATCCCTTGCATGTTTCCGTGCTCTATCTGGAAAGCAGGTCTTGAGCCACCGTGTTCAGCTTTGCCTCGTTGGCTTAAAAATTAGAAGAGTCACATAAGACTACTGGTTATAATAGCGTTTTGATCCCTGTACGGATTCGTTTTCAGAGAACGCGGTCATGGCCACTTCAGTATCTGCACAGGTCCAGGGCAGCACGGCTTCGACTCCGACGCTGCAGAGAGGGATTGTGAAAATGGTATGAACATATGGACCATTTAAAGTTATTCTGTGGTAGTCTCATTTGCTGCAGTTTTTGTGTGTATTTGTTTTAACAGTGAAAAGTTTTAGCCAGTCACTGCAGCTATTAGGGGCTTTGGCGAGTGTAAAGTCACAGTATTAACCACATGGTGGTTTATGAAGCATAACCAGCTCGCTAATTACTTTAAATAATTACATGTTTCAAGTGCATTCAGTTTTCCATGTTGGTTTATATCAGTGGAGGTAAGCAAATATATGTTTAAAGTAACGTTTACTGTTTCCTCAAAGCTCAGCTCAGATGGAGAAGTAGACAGTATGTCATTTGGGTTACTGTTCTGTCTGTGTTGAACTAGCTATGAAAGTGTTTGTCCAGTATAAACGAATGAACCTGTGGCCTCTTTTATAAACACATTGTTTTCGGCAGAGAGGCTTGATCATCGCCTCTGTGTAGCGGTTCGCTAGATTTTGGTCCTCACGCTGTTCTCTGGGCAAAGTGCGCCTGTGATTCCGCTGGCTAGTTCATTTCTCTGAGTACCGCAGCCTGGGGCAGACCCAGATCGGCTCAGTCCGGCCCAGATCGGCTCAGTCCGGCCCAGATCGGCTCGGCTCAGTCGTAATTTCATACCGTTGGGCAGATCTGTGACCAGGCACACATTGGTCATTGAGAGAGGGTTTACAGAAAGTTCCTTGACCTTCATGGAATTGTTTCCGGTTTGACCTGCATAAAGCATTCTACCTTATACACACAGCTGTATGCCTTTATAAACTGTCCAAACAGGTGAATTGACCACAGTTAGATTCCAATCTCCAGACGATTATATATAAGTACCTCTAGCAGCATATGCTGGACACTGCTGATCTAGGTCTTTATCAGACTGAATGGCCATTTGAAATGATTTTTCAGTACAAAACCATAAAATTCAGTCAGGTCTGTTATCTGCAAGCTTAGGTTCCTAAAGAGCAGATTCTCAGGCGCTCATAGCATAAATCTCATGCTGTTGTAGTCACATTAATTAATGTGGCAAGGCAGATTTCCATAATTGAACATCCTCGAAATTTCCAGTCTTCTGATTAAAAAAAAAAGCAGTACCTCATGTGTCACTGATGTTTACACACATGTATTTGCATAAATTATTCAACCCAAAATGTGGGATTTATTAAAGTGATTGTTTGGTGTATGTAAAGGGCCCTGGTGGAAATGTGAGTGAAATGCATTGGCTCAGGACTGCTTGTTTGGTTAATCTGGACTGCTAAAGATTGAAATAGCTTAATTTTCAGTTAAATTGAATCTTGTCATTGGTGGACATATCAAATGTTTGGCACCATTTGTGATATACTTCCACTGGTTTTAGCTTAAATGGTGTGTTTCTGTTATTTGGATATTATCACTTATTTCCATCACCAACATAATGCAACAAACTGACTGTAGTAGCTGAGTCTCAGATCTCTGTAGTCCAGATCGCCAGAAGAGTCCCAGCACTCTTCTAAATCAATGAGAAGTTTGTTTTAATTCAGCTTGTTCCTTCTTGCTCTCAGAATATAGCTGAATCACTGCAGTTGTGCGAATTAAATCATTTACTCTGGCTTCTGATTTGTGACGTCCTTGTTACCAGTCGTGATGATGCTCTTTAATGAGATCAGCATTATAGAATAATTAGATTTTAATGGTGTTGCTTTAATGAGAGGTGATGGTCTGTTTAGGTTCTGTCTGGATGTGCCATTATTGTAAGAGGTCAGCCACGAGGTGGGCCGCCTCCGGAGCGACAGATCAACCTCAGCAATGTTCGTGCTGGTGCCCTCGCCCGCCGTGCCACCCAGAGCCAGCCTGATACTAAGGACATCCCAGATGAGGTGCGCATAAAACATCCTACTCCAGTTAAAGTCTTAATAAAGCTCAAATCTTTTATAATATTATCAACAGCAAGACACATGCTTTCTGGATGCATTTTTTAAAACTGCGAAATAACCTTTTTAGCCACAGAGTCCAAAGTGAATATATTCATGGAAAACTCTCTCTTGTGATTTGTAGACTTTAGTGCATGATTACTGTGTGTCCTGTTTTTGTTTGTGTTCTGCAGCCCTGGGCTTTCCAGGCTCGTGAATTTCTGCGCAAAAAGATGATTGGCAAAGAGGTGTGCTTCACTGTAGAATTCAAAACGCAGCAGGGGAGAGAGTATGGAGTGCTGTACCTGGGAAAGGGTAAGAAACATTGCTCTGTCTCTTTACCTTTGCATTATTTCAGATGATTAGGTTTAACCCATTCCATGACTGATCTCTGCCTCTGTACCTATACACATACTGAGTTGCCACTTTATATATATCTGGCTTATACCTAGACTTACTGGTCATTTTGCCAGGTTTACATACAGATCGTATTATTAGCAGTGGAGACTCAAAAAAACAATTATTCTAATAATTGATTTAATTGGAAAAAATATCAAAATATCTTAAATAGCAAAACATATTAATTTAAAAATGACTGCAATACATATTTTTAAAACATAATGATAAATGATGAAAAATGACATTTATTGCCAAATCTTTTACAGCATGAGAATATCAAGTGTTATCACAAAGCAAATGAGACACAAATCAACGCAAGATGACTTTTGTTCCATGCCTTGTTTATGGTTTCATCCAGTTGTTTGCCTATATGCATTTCAGACCCTGATTTGTTTAATTTGGACCAGAAAAATTCAGAAAGGGGGGAGTTGTTGGGGGGTAGTTCGGGAGTGGGTGTAGTTTAGGGGTGGGGGTTTAGTTTGGGGGTAGTTCGGGAGAGGGTGTAATTTGGGGGTGCGGTGGAGGGGTTTAGTTTGGGGGTAGTTCGGGAGAGGGTGTAATTTGGGGGTGGGGGGGTTTGGGGGAGGGGGGGTTTTTTGGGGGGGGGGTTTATTTTTTGTAGTTCGGCTGATGGGAGTTGTAGTGCAGGGGGGTAGTTTGGGGGTAGATGCAGTTTATGGGGGCTTGTGTTTTGTGTAGGGGTTCTAGTGCAGGGTTTGTAGTGTGGGGGAGGGGGTAGTTCAGGCGTAGGTGTAGTTTGGAAACAGTCATCGGTTTATGGATTTTGGAATTATATGTATAGGGTTGTATTTGAATGTTTTCGGTATTCCAACCACATGACCTGTGTTTACCTGTCTAGTATGTGATCCCTGCTCAGTTTGAAAATAAATTGTACTACACAGATAGAAATATTCTTTGTATTTACTTTTTCATTTTGCTGTTTAACCCTCAGACACATCAGGAGAGAACATTGCTGAGTCGCTGGTTGCTGAGGGTCTTGCCACGGTCCGCAGAGAGGGTATCAGAGGCACAAAGTAAGACCCGTGTTTTGTGTGTGCTCATTTATCTATGCTTGTTACACACTGGTTCCATATAACTATTTGTATAGGAAAAAGTTAGTCATATTTTGTAATTTGACTATCTAAAAGAAAATATTTGTATTTGAACTACATCCATTAATGAGCCTTGGCCGCCCATGACCCTGTCACCCGTCCACCACTGTTCCTTCCTTGGACCACTTTTGATAGATACTGACCACTGCAGACTGGGAACACCCTACTAGAGCTGCAGTTTTGTAGATCCTCTGATCCAGTGGTATAGCAATCACAATTTGGTCCTTGTCAAACTCGCTCAAATCCTTACATTTGTCCATTTCTCCTGCTTCTAACACATCAACTTTGAGGACAAAATGTTCACTTGCTGCCCAATATCCCACTCACTAACAGGTGCCATGATGAGATAATTAGTGTTATTCACTTCACCTGTCAATGGTCATAATGTTGTGGCTGATCGGAGTATATTTGCTATAAGTCTACAATAAAACAATGCTCTTCCTCAAAGCGAATGTAAAACTGATTACTCTGTGTTGCATGTGTGCGTGCGTGTCAGCCCTGAGCAGGCCAGACTCTGTGATTTGGAGGACCAGGCGAAGGCTTCAAGGAAAGGCCTGTGGTCTGAGGGTGGAGGCGCGCACACAATTCGAGACCTCAAATACAGCATTGAGAACCCCCGCAATTTTGTGGATTCCTTGCACCAGAAACCAGTTAATGGTGAGCCATGGGTTCTTTTTTTTTTTGCACTCTTCACACTTTGTAAGAATGTCTCTGATGAGCTGCTCACCACTGGGCAATCCTGGTGTATTTCTGTTCACACCTGCTATTTTCATGTGTCTGCAGTGATTATCTATGATTTCATTTTGGAGCAGCATTATTTAGTATTGTTCAACTTAATTTCAGGTTCCTGTGGGGTTTCCAATGCTGTTTCCAATTGTGTAAAAGTGCCATGTTCTAAGTTGTTTAACACTTCTAGATGTAAATATCAGGGAATGAAAGCTGAAATTCTGATCTATCATTTCTTATTCATCTTTAGATCTCAAACCTAAATGTCTTGAGTTTATAGCAAAATTAACAGAATTGGCCTTGTGTTCCAGCAATTCTATAGGGGACTGTAGAAAATGTCATAAACTACACCAAATACTGATTATTTTTAAAGTAAACTAATATACAATTAATTTTGTTTCAATTATTTGATTAGTTTCTGTTGATCTAAGTGAAACTGCTACAATAGCGGGCTGTCAGGAAATATTTTCCCACTTTCTCGACAGAAGAATAGTGGAAGGGTGGACTGTTTGTGCATCACCCTTTAATATCTTGCAGCATATAGATTATTTATTTTTGTAATGATCTATTATTTGTTCCTATTGGGCAGATGAACGTTAATTGATTTTTTTCACCCCAAATTGCTAAGAAACCTAGACCACATCTTTTACCATGGTTCACTATATAGCTGTAGGCATCATTTGCAACATCTGACATGGATCAAACTGCAAAACACATTGCACTTATTTATGCTGTTATTACTCAGCAGCCATGTAGTTCATTGTCTGTACTGCACATTCAATGCAATTTGCTCAGGGGTAAAAAAAAAAAAATAAAATAAATAAAAAAGATAATAAAAATCCTCTCTTAATTTAGAATGTAATGGCAGCTCATTTGTGTGTTGTTTTGTAAAGCCATTTGTTGTTTAAGCTTGAATTTCATGCTGTTGCTGATGGTGTAATCTGAATTGATCTCTAACAATAACCTTTGTTCCTGCTCTCTCGTTCACACACCTAGCCATTATTGAACATGTCCGTGATGGCAGTGTTGTACGAGCTCTCTTGCTGCCTGATTACTACCTGGTTACTGTGATGCTGTCTGGAATCAAGGTGAGTAATTATCTGTATTTAAGTGTGATGTACAAAATCAGTTCCATATACTGTGAAAAGAAATGCTTTTATAAACTCTAAGCTATTTCCAGTACATCTACCCACTTCATACACATAATGTCTTTTTGCTTTGGTACTGATGAATTTGAACAAAGTTATCTATTTTAAATTTCAGTTTCATAAATATTTCTAATTATGAGTGGATAATTGCAAGAATGAGCAGGTTTACAGGTTATACACCTACTCAGTACACACCTCCACACTCCACACACACAAACCTCAGATTCTTGTTTTGGCTTACAACAGGGGACCCTGGAGCTTTTTGCTGTTGTAGGCCATCTGCCACAGGGTTTGATGTGTTATGTAGAGATGTGAGATACAAACAAACATTCCTCTAGAGGAAAAGTATTACTGTTACCTGTTGAATTTCTCCTTTAATTTGTCACTGGTCTGTGTACAATAACATTTATCTTTGTTTCGTTTTTTTCCCTTTAGTGTCCGACATTCAAACGAGAACCTGACGGAACAGAGACACCAGAGCCATTTGCAGCTGAGGCAAAGTTCTTCACTGAGTCCCGTCTGCTTCAGAGAGATGTGCAGATCATTTTGGAGTCCTGCCCCAACCAGGTCATCCTGGGTACCATCCTCCATCCGGTATAACAGCCTTATCCCTCTTCCGTCCTAATGTGTGAACACAAGTAGTGTACTCTGTTTTCTCTAAAATGACCCACAGATCAAACAGTACACAGACACGGTCTCCTCAGAGATAGATATATAGATACAACTTTATTGTCATTGCAAAGTAAAGGTACATAGCAACAAAATGGCGCATCTACCAGAAGTGCAAATAGTAGAAATTGTGCAAATGGACAAGTGCAGATAAATATGTACATCAATAAATAAGGCTATGTCAGTATGTACATAGAGGAAGTATGTGTTAAGTGTAATTAGATATTGTGCAAAATGTGTGCATTATGCACATTGTATGTGCAAGAGTAACAGAAAAAAAACAGAATCTATATATATATATATATATATGTGTGTGTGTGTGTGTGTATGTAAATGTGTGTGTTAGGTTACTTTATTAGTACCCGCAGGTAAATTTGGTTTGCAGCATGATGAATACAAAGACATCGATATCACAAAGACAACAACAACAAAAAAAAAAATATATAGGTATATGTGTGTATATAGGGATATAGATGGACAGATAAACTAGGTGTAATCTATGAATTAACAATATGTACATTATAATTATTTTATATAGATAAAATGTAGTAGAATGTAGCAGGATATAATTATATTATACCAAGAAAATGTAGCAGAATGTACAGGGTGAAGCAAAACTGCAAGGTGATGAGTGTAGTGAGACATGAGTGTCCTAGCGGTGTCGTGTAGAGTTCAGAAGATTTATGGATGTAGGGAAAAAACTGCCCCTGAACCTGCTGGTACTGGTGCATATGGACCTGTATCTCCTCCTTAAAAACTTGGGTGGCTAGTGACTAGGGTGGGAGGAGTCCTTGATAATCTACTGTGGTGAAGAGACTCAATGGCAGGTAGTTGGGTGCCGATGATGCATTGGGCGGTTTTCACCACCCTTTGCAGTGATTTCTTTTCACACACTGTGGAGCTGCCATTCCACAGTGATGGAGCTCGTCAAGATGCTCTCAATAATGCAGCAGAAAAAGGTTGGACAGGATCTTGGGGTATAGGTGAACTTTTTAAAATCTTCTCAGGAAGTAAAGACACTGTTGCCCCTTCCTAACCAGAGTTGAGGTGTTCAGATGCCAAGACAGATTCTCAGAGATGTGGACACCCAGGAACTTAAAGCTGGAGACATGCTCTACTTCAGACCTGTTGATGTAGATGGGGGAGTGTCTGCTGCTTTAAAGATTTCTGGAAGTTCACAATGAGCTCTTTGGTGAACAGGGAGTAGAGCAGTGGGCTCAGCACACAGCCTTATGGGATGCTGGTGTTCAGGATGAGGGTTGAGGATATGTGAATCCGTACAGACTGAGGTCTATTTGTTAGGAAATCCATAATCCAACTGCATAAGGATGTGCAGATACCCAGGTCACTGAGCTTAGTGATCAGTTTATTAGGGACGACTGTATTAAAAGCAGAGCTGAAGTCAATGAACAACATCCGAATGTATGTATTGTTATTGTCCAGGTGGGTGAGAGCTAGATGAATAGCAGTGGAAATGGCATCCTCTGTTGACCTATTTGGATGGTAGGCAAACTGGTGTGGGTGGGAGACTCAATATGAGGTGACTTAGAACCAGCTTCTCACAGCACTTAATAACAATGGGGGTAAGTGCAACAGGGCGGAAATCGTTCAGACACTCTGCAGAAGAATGCTTGGGCACTGGTATAATGGTTATAGTCTTCAGACATGTGGGAACAGTGGCCTGGGCCAGTGACAGGTTGAAAATGTCAGTGACTTGCGCCAGTTGGTCAGCACAAGTCCTGAGCATGCATCCGGGTGTGCCAACAGGATCTACTTACGTAGATCTACTCTGCTCAGTGCTGAGTGCACCTCTGTTGTGGAGAGTGATATTGGATGAACAACTGTGGAGGAGTCAGCATTTCTGGTGTGGTGTATGACGCCTTTGTCGAAGCGTGCAAGTGGTTGAGCTCGTCTGGGAAGAAGGCATTGCTGGTTGGTAGAGACTATATTGTAGGTTTGTGGTCAGTGATGGTCTGGATGCCTTTCCACATGCGTCTGGGGTCAAACGTTTATGTGCATACTTGGCTTTCCTAATGCCCCTTTTCAGCTTGGCCCTGGCTCTGCTGTAGTCCTCTGCATCGCCGGATTTAAAAGCAGCATCTCTTGCTTTCAGCAAGAGACGGACCTCAGAGTTCATTCGTGGCTTCTGATTAGGAAAGTGTTTCACATGTTTGACAGTGGTGATGTCAATACACGTGTTGATATGGTCCAGTACAGATGATGTATAGGTGTTTAATGTCTGTCTGTGCACCTGAGATGGCCTGTGAGGCAAACATGCTCCAGTCAGTGTCTTGTAGCTGTAGTGAGGAAACGCCCCTCTCTGGCCATACCTACACCGTCTTCACTGATGGTTTCACACGTTTCATGAGTGGTGTGTATTTATTTGGGTAGCATGAACAAAGAGAAGTGATCAGGTGATCCCAAGTGCGGGAGGGAAACGGCCCTGTATGCCTCAGCAATGGTGTAAACATGGTCCATTGTACTGTCCCCTCTAGTAGTGCAGGAAACATGCTGATGAAATTTGGGAAGTACAGATCTTAAGTTGGAGTGGTTGAACTCCCCAGCAACAATAATAGGTCCACTGGGATTTGCAGCCTGTTGCTTGCTGATAGCTGTATGCAGTTCTTCCATAGCAGCCTTAGCATTAGCATTAGCATCATTAGCACCATGATTTGTTAACATAAATGCACAGAACTCCACCCTTGTGCATATACCAGAGACCGTTGCCAGTCTGTCTGCCCGGAAAGTGCGTCCATTTTATTCACCAGAGATCTTGCATTTGCAAGAAAGATGCTAGGGAGCAATGTTTGATGAGGGTTTAGCTTCAGTCTCGCTTTAATTTCTGGCTATAGTCACAACAGAAGAAGTTGCTTTCGGCTGCTCCCTGTTCGGGGTCGCCACAGCGGACTGACTGGTCCGCACAACAACTTGGCACAGGTTTTACGCCGGATGCCCTTCCTGCCGCAACCCTCCCATTTTTTTCCGGGCTTGGGACCGGCACTGCATCCAGTGGCTGGGGTACAGATCAATTTGGAGGGGGAACCCCCGAACCCCGGGGCCCTTTCTTCTGATGGGCGAGCAGTTCCCTAGCACCTTAGCCACCAATGTAGGCAAATAGTCACAACAATGGCTGAGAATTCTCTCGGTAGATAAAAGGGTCTGCATTTGATCATCAAATAATCCAGATTAGCTGAGCAATGACTTTCAATTACAGTCGAGTCTGTGCACCATGATTTGTTAACATAAATGCACAGAACTCCACCCTTGTGCATATACCAGAGACCGTTGCCAGTCTGTCTGCCCGGAAAGTGCGTCCATTTTATTCACCAGAGATCTTGCATTTGCAAGAAAGATGCTAGGGAGCAATGTTTGATGAGGGTTTAGCTTCAGTCTCGTTTTAAATTTTCCCTGGAGGGAGTTGAAAGATCTGTAAATTATCATTTATCTAATTATGACCAATGCCCAAAGTAATGATTGTCGGCTGTATGAGATATATGCAAAGCTATTCTGAGTGAATAAACTTACAAGTAGTAAAGAAGTAACTACTAAATCGCAAAATCCGGGGAGACGCTGAGCCTCGCGTTGTGCACGTGCCGCGATCTTGGTCTCATGTAAGCTGAGGACAGTTTGTTTGTAGTTAGTTTCAGGGTCTTTGATCCATGTTGTAAAAACAGTGAGATCCCAGTGACCTTTAACTCTTATGTTTTCCGAATTATGGAATGTCTTGTTCATGTGGCATCTTTAGGTCACACAGCCCAGTTCCATATTCTAGCACAAAGCTTGCATAGATAAATTTGAGGAGGCTGAACTACTTGTGAAGATCTTCCCTTTTAGCGATGAAGTTAATGTTGTGTAAATACAATGCTCCATTTCCCTACACCACAGACATTTGCTTTCCAAGCACATGCAGGGTAAAAACGTACCCTTCTTCCTTGCTTTGGTGCCACATGCAAATTGAAATGTATTATAGACATATCCAGCAGGATACTGACTCTGGGTTACTGAGTTCTTTGTGCCCTGAATGGTCTGTTCATCAGCAGTCCCTGGCACACTCAGTTTTTTAACACTAAAAAACATGCCACTCTATTCACTTCAGTGATCATCATCAGCAGACATTATCATCAATAATGGTAATAAGTGTTTGTTTGGCCGTACATTACGTTTTAGAATTTAACCAAATCCACCACTGAATATAAAGTTGAATGAAGAACTTTGCTGTGTGTGTTTGTGTGTATATGTGTGTGGTTGTGCCTGTGTGTACTTTATTGTTTGTGGTATTAGTGCCAATACACATACATAGTGTCAGTTTACACATACTTGGCTGATTGGCACTCTGTAATATTTTGTTTCTCAAATCCAAACCAAAGTGCTCCATTACACCAGACCTTAAAGATTTGGAAGAATCTCCTTCTTAATGATTGAATCATTGCTTTTTTCCCCTCAAACTCATATGAACTAGCTTGTAGCTTGAACACATACTAGCTTGTATGCTTGTGTATTGGGCCATGGAAACATTGTGCTTATATTATGATTGTTTCCCTCAGGCCTCTCCTGAGGTGAGGTAAACAAAAAAATTGTTTTTTGCACCACATATAAGTAGTAGCTAATTAAATAGCCTATTTTATTATATAGCCTGTTGAATGTATTGTTTGATACACAAACATATGAACCCAAGAGCCTCATATTGAACAAAATGATACAATACGCCATATTGTTACACTCCTTATAAAAAATGTATTGTAATTTTCTCACACAGACCACATGCTCACACATGAGGCATAAAATAAATAAATTGTTTACAAATCAGATTCTGGGCGGCACGGTGGATTAGTGGTTAGCACGTTCGCCTCACACCTCCAGCATCCTGGGTTCAAGTCTCGCTCCCACTCACTGTGTGTGTGTGGAGTTTTCATGTTCTCCCCGTGCTTGATGGACCGTGCTTGATGGACCGTGCCACAGTCCAAAGACATGCTTCTAGGCTGATTGGAGTCTCTAAATTGCCCATAGTGTGTGAATGAGTGTGTGTGTGCCCTGCGATGGGTTGTACTCTGTCCAGGGTGTATTATGCCTTGATGCCTGATGACGCCTGAGATAGGCACAGGCTCCCTGTGACCTGAGAATAGATCGGATAAGCGGTACAGACAATTGGGAAAAAAAAAATCTTATTCTCACAAAGGTGCAATGTCTTTTGGAATACAAATCTTTCTAAAACATATTTGCAGCTGTAGGTACTCTGTGTTGCTCCTAGTGGAATGGTTCTCAGAATTACTAAAAAGAGGATGGTAAAGATCTTACAAAATCTGCTTGACCATCCACCTGTTAAAATCCTATTCATTTGATAAAACTCATCTGGGGTTTCTCTGTAATCTATAATCCGACCAGTTTTCAAGACTGGACAGTTTTTTAATTCTACCCAAGTAAGACCATACCAAGCGAAAATGTTTCTTTGTTATAACATTGTAGGACCAGCTCCAATAGCTTTAGCTTCCTCAGTTATACAGCCTTTTAAGAAATTGTCTGTAAGAAGTAACCTGCCACCGTAGCTAGATATGTATAATAATGCACAATTCCTATATATTTGACTTGTGATGTAATTGCTGCTAATTAACGTGATTTTCTTTGTATTTTTAGTAAGATTGGTGTTGAACATCAGTTCAATACTTTTATTAATGTAAATAAAATACATCTCCCCAGCTGTGTCCCCGTCTTTCCGGAGACCCTTCAGTCATACCTAATTCCTCACCATAATATACTCGAGCGGTGTAATCTTGAATTTGCATCTCATTAGAATAGACAGCAGATAGTATGAGTGACAGGTGCAGTTACCTTCTGGCTCTTCCTTTTAGTTAATGTGTTCGAGTTAGACCTGCCACAGCCCCTGCTTGCACTCTGATCACTATGTAAACACTTTTAAACTACTGTAGGGTAAGCGCATACCTAATCTGTTCCCTCTGTCTGGCAAACTGTATGTGTACTACTGCTGCCTGAGGTGATGGTCTTTGCCAAATGCTGAGTCGCTTCTGTGTGGCTGCTCTGGCTGCCTGATCTGCCTGATTCACCCTGATGCTTTACTTCTGTTTGGAGCTTTCTGCACAACAGCCTAAAGATTTCCACTTCCCAGAAGCAATTTATGCGCACAGCTTACCCTTGCTTGTTCTTTGCTGCTATAATGGACTCACAATGTGGGCATACTGAACATGAATTAAACACAGTTAGAGCTTTTTTACAACTCTATAGTGTGATGATTTTATAATATTGCTTCTGTTTTGATTCTGATTGTTCTTTGTCATCTCAGGGAATGTTTCTTCTGGTGTCTTTCTGCTTTGTGGCTGTGTTATTAAATTTGATAATAAAGTGAAATAAAAATACTAATAAATTGTAGTAAATTTAATTAAATCAAGTGGAGTGGAATCTCTCGCCATATATATATATATATATATATATATATTATTATTATTATTATTATTATTTTTCTTTTTTTTTTTTCTTTTCTGTAACGACCCAGTAATTTACCCATGTTGCAGTTCATTGAACTCATTTAGGTTTTATTTAAACTTTTAAAATTCACAGTAAACTAAATTTTGAATCATTTTTGCCCAATTGACATGTTTAATGTGACTGTGTGTGTTGTACAGAATGGGAACATCACAGAGCTGTTGCTGAAGGAGGGCTTTGCTCGCTGTGTGGACTGGTCCATGGCTGTGTACACCCAGGGAGCAGAGAAGCTACGGGCTGCAGAACGGTCAGTCTGTCAGAGTCTGGTCTGGTAGCTCATGCTGACCAGTGACTTAAATCGATCCTGTTGGTAGCCAGTAAAATCATCCAGGAACCATCTAAAGAAAAGTAGTGGATGGTTATTCAAGATTTAATTAACACTTAAGGAACTAATAAAGACTAGGCAGAAGGACAGATGCATGTGCAAGTAAATTTGTAGAAGTGTCACAGACTGGTGCCGAGGGGAAAAAGCTGCTCTGCACCAGTCATGTGCGACATCTGCTTCTTTTATTACTGCAGTATCTTAATAATGGGAAGTCACATGTCTTAATGTAACATGTGATTCCTAGTCATTAACTATGAGAGTTTGATAAATACAAGATTAGCGCCCAAAACTATTAGTACTCTTCATAAAATGTGAGCAAAATGAAGCAATAATTCAGATTATCTACTTAATATACTGCAATACACACATTGTCCAGGCTAGATTACCTTCTTTCTTTTTCAAGCTCATGTAAGATACAACTATAATGTTTCAGTCCACCATTTACTGGCTGTCTGCGTTCTGCTTTAGCCAGAAGCTGATATGCTTTTATTCTCAAGGCCTTAAAGACTTGAGTGAATCTTCCAGCTTAAGTTTGCTTCTGAATTAGTCTGTAGCATGCTTGTGTGTTCTCTTGTGGAACAAACTGTGTACTTGGGAGAAGCTTGTATTAGTTTTTTTTTTTAAACTCCCTGTAGCCTCTCCTGATTACAGAACGAAAGAAAGCTGTATTTATGTATTATATAAATGTCTTTTTTCTTTTTAATACACTGATGTATCGAGTTGAGAGGCATGTCTTGAATGAAATGATACAGTACTTTATACTGTGTCCTAACACCCTGATTAGATTCTATAAAGATGTTTTCTAAAACTTAACAAACACAAAAAACCATTTCTGATAAATTTTCTAAATCCATATTGACACACACTTGTATACAGACTATGTTTGCATGAAGCCAAAAAACCTGATGGCGCTAGCATGCTAATTACCTAATGACTAGCTGGTTGTTTATTCTTCGGCTAATTAAGAAATTGTTTCATTTTAAAAATCATCTGCATTACATCAATGTTACTATAAATAATTATTGATTATAAATCATCAAACAGTGTAATCAGGCATTTATCGACGTATCAGCTGTAAGGCTTAATAACAAATGAAGATGAAGGATAATAGTTTTGGTGGTCTGTCACTTTGAAACAGGAGAACATCTGTCCTGTGTTGGCTTCACAGGCTGCCTGTAACTGGTAGAATATAGTGGAATATAGCCAGGTGTTTGCTGGTCTAATAACCTGTTTTATTCTCTTATCCGCATTTCCTCTTGTCCTCCAGTCTGACTCTGTACTGAGAAATATGGGCCAAATTCTGCTTTCTTATAGCTAGAAATATGTTTGTGATGGAAGTAATTTTTGTGGTGAAACACATTGAGCTTTTGATCAGCTGTGATCATGGACTTCACAAATTAATGAATGTCACTTAGGCCAACTTAATTGATATCAGGCAAGAGGCTGCTATGCTTGAGATGTGCTGTCAGTATGCTTGTTAAGCAATGGCCTTATTTGTCTTTTTAAGTCAGTATTTCTCTGTTCTGCAGCTCTGCGAAGGAGCGCAAAGTGAGGATCTGGAAGGACTATGTTGCTCCCACTGCCAATCTGGACCAGAAGGATAGACAATTTGTGGCAAAGGTGAGTTCATAGTAATTTTATGTTGTAATTTGTGCAGTGCTGCAACACCATGATGACTTTTTTTTATTTTGTTGAAATGTATCATTAGCATTGCTCGTTTCTTGTGACGTTGCCTCTGATTTTAGCCTCTGCAGTGATTTAAAAATGTATATATCTATGTATAATTTTTCACTCTAATGTCTGCTTTACTGACCGCTTGGTGACTGTGGCCATATTTTCGAAGATAAATAAGTGATGCATGTTTTCTTGCAAAATCAATTTTAGCTATATCTCAGTATGTTTGCTATATCGTTCACCTTCCTGGTGCATCTTTCCCTTTAAGTGTTGTCCTCTTTCTCTGCCCTGAGCTCAGCACCAGCCTGAAAGCAGTGATGGGTCATGGAGGAGAACTTTGCTGTTAAAGAGCAAAGATGCACGGAGCAAAACACACTACAGCTGACTCATAATTTCGACTCGACTGTATCTGCAACCATTCAGACCTACTAGCTTCAGTTACTGCTAAACATGCAGTCTGATTGAAGCCCACTGATGCTTTGACAACTGAAAGGATGAATAATGGTTTACGCATCATATCTTGCATAAACACACAATGTTAGATAGCTATATTACCAAACTGTTGCTGCCAGAGTGAGTAATACCAACTAATATCCCAGTGATGATGGTTTACATTAGACTGTGTGTAAGACAGAAGGGTTTATAATGATGCATTTTGTTTTAGGGACTATAACTCTGCAACAGTTATCTACACCAGCTTGATTGCTGCAGATAAGCAGAATTTTTCTACAACTGTGCTGTGCTTTCATATTAATCAAGTAGTTTAAAGTTGTGTCAAAGCTGCTATTATGTGCATTTTGTGCCACAGGAACAGTGTAAGATAAAGGACGTTGAACAACTGATCTGAAGGTCATGTTTTCAAACCCCAAAATTGGCAAGCTGCTATCCCTGGGTCCTTAAGCCTCAAAGGCTCAGTTGTATAAAAGATGATGCACGTCAGTCACTCTAGACAAGGGTGTCTGCTTATTTCACTTGCTTAGAATTTAACTGAGACCACATGGAGCAACAAATGTATGCCTCAATCAGTCTTCGACCTTCAGACTCTAACCATGTCAGTGGATCATAGACTCCTCCTGGTCATGTCTAAGCATGGCCATTACATCAGTAACAAGCTCTTTGTGAGGTGGATTGGTATTAAAAATCAGTACAACACCTTACTGATCAGTTCTAAGTAAACATAGTCCAGAGTTTGTATAAAACACCTTTATGAAATGTTCTCATTGTATTGTCAGATTTGTCTACACAAGTTAATGAATGTGAATAGTTAAAGCTGTTATGTGTAGTGAAGCAGGCAGTGTATCTGACACTACAGGTACAGGCAAAGAAGTTGTTTTGTAGCAGTCAGTAATGAATCGTGTGTGTTTTATTTCTTTGCTTGTTAATTTGAAAGAAAAGTGTTTGCGAGCTTTTTCAGCAAGGGCACTATTAAAAATACCACGTCTCTGGTATTTTATTTTATGTGGGTTTTCAGTGCTGTCTCTGCTGAATCATACATATTCCCATATCAGTTTCGAAACACTCAGTCATGTATTTGTGTTCTGGTAATCAAGCATTGCTTTCTTTAGTTAGTAATAAGAACCAGCCTCGAAGCGTTGGGAATGCTCTCTCTGTCTGCAGCGACACTGCAGTGCTGTGCCACGTTATATAATTTTTAAAATAATTTAATTTAATTTTGTAATCTTTTCTGCTGTGGTAGAAACATTACACCCTGCTGGACTCATTTCCTCTGCTTTCTCATTGTACCATTTTATTTATGGTTACAAACGCTAGCTTGCTAGCATGAAAGTATATATTAGAAAGCCACGATTATCCCTGATCTCACTAGCCTCTGTGAAATATATAAGCACAGTGAGCCGTTTTGACAGTGCATCAATCAAATAATCCATGCCCTTCATTTGTGGTGACTCATGTCGAATGGTAATGGGAAATTATATCATAAAAGGTACTGTTTCAGATCATTTGCACGACGTTTTTCAATATATTTGCTGCTACGTGCTTTGTTTCAGTGCAGTGACTTGGGGTGTGCTGTTAATCGACAAAAGCAAAGGTGTTTATTTCTGGTCTTTTCTGTCTCTGACTTAATTGATCATTCAGGATATGTAGGATCCAGGCTGTGATAGACTGGTGTTCCCTTCAGAGTCTGTGGCTGTTGTGTGCCCAGTGGGCCTCTTTTATCAAGCTGTGTTCAGTGATCACAGTGTTCAGCGTGATCTTTTCCCTTCTCTGATATAATGTTATCAGAGATCCAGTTATCCAGATTATAGCCTTTTCACCTGCTGTTATGCTGCGCTATACTATTGCATTGTAGACATGAGGGAAATTAATTTTCACCAGCATAATTCTCAGTTTTCAGCACTTTCAGCACTGACTTTAAGAGAGTTTTGTGTAATGCACATGAGCTGTGGTTCACACACTGTGCACTTTACGGCTATTTGGGCTTCTACAGTCTCTACAGATATAAAAACATGAAGAACAGCCTAACAGAACCTTTTTTTAAAACCTCAGCCAAATGTTTTTTTTTGGTTTGTCCTTATAAATCATTTATGTAAAATCATTTACACAGGACTGTATCACCCGACTGATACATGAGGCTTAAGGTGATTAGGCCTGTGAGGAAGTGCTGAACATACAGTAGTTTAAATCTGACTAGAAAATTACTGAAAATAATTCAGTATTGTTCCTTTGTTAGGAAAAATAAAGCATTTATAGTATGGAGGTACAGTCCAGCTCTTGGCCTGCAGATGGTGCTGTTCTCCTGCAGCGCCTCAGCGTACACTGGCAGAATGACTCATGGAGGTTTACTGCATGTTTCTGCTGGCAGCTTTCAGTGAGGTGCTTTGCATATTCAGCTACTAATTAAGTAGCATGTGCGCCAGTCAGACATTACATAGCAGCTTCCACGTCCTTCATGTTTATTTAAAAGGGTGGGAGATAAAGTACAAGTGATGAGAATAAAGCCAGTGGTGTTGCTGGTTGGGGCTGCGCGTGTTTGTCCTTGTCTGCAGAACAAGGCTTCATGTCATCGAGAGAAGCACTTCTTGTTTTTTTTTTGTTTTCTGCATTATACAGCTCAGTTAATAGCTGAAATATCTTCTCCAGCTCTCTGCGCAAACCAGTTCAATTTATCTGTTTGAGTTTAGGATCAGAGTGCTTAAAGCATGCCTCTTTGTTAGTCTGTTTTCTGCTCCTGGCTGAAAGTCTGTACAGTTCCTTTTGTATTTCTAAATTATTTATTTACAAGTTAGTAACTGACAGAGAATGGATTTCAGGTTTTAAACACTTTAAATGTTTACATTTTTTTGTATTTTTTTTATCTCACACCCATCTTCTATTAACCTCTGGTGTGTTTGGATCTTTTTTGTTCCCTTCTCCCTGCCACTCTCACTCTTTGCATTTTGTGTTTCTGTTGCTGGACTTTCATTATCATTTAGACTAATAGATGTGTAATTGAGATTTGAGATGGGGTGAGGGATAGGGAGATTATATATTGTAGCAAGTGGGTGAAGTATTTATATGCTACTGTCCTTTTTTTCCCTCCTTCCTTGTGCTTCATCAGGCTCAGCTCATGTTAGATATCCAAGTGGTTCCTGTGGCAACAAGCTATGTGTTAAAGTGACTTCTTTAACCCGTCTCTCACTTTTTCTGTATGTTTTGTTTTGTTTTTCCATTGTGCAGGTTATGCAGGTTATGAATGCAGATGCCATTATTGTGAAGTTGAACTCTGGTGAATACAAAACAATTCACCTGTCCAGCATTCGACCCCCCAGGATTGAGGGCGAGGTATGAAGTGTGTGTGTGTGTGTGTGTGGGCGGGTGGGCGGGTGGATGTTCGTGTGAATCTGTCTGTTTGGCTTATGTGCCTGTTATAAAGTCCTTTACTAAATCCACTGGCTTTAGGTTGTCAAATATGTGCTTTGTAAAGTGCTGATGTAGAAAAGCACCTTTTTTAATTTTTTTTTTAAATGCATGACTTGAAAGGTTTGTGATCCTCAAATTCAGAATCCCTAAAACATGATAAATGCTTGAATTTTTTTCTGTGCATTATGATCATTCGTACATGTATTTTAGTATCTTTGCTAATCGTCAACATTTAAAATTTTGGTATGTTGAGAAATTTAGTTGGTGAGTGCATGAAGAATGTGATCTTTTGCCATCACTGTTATGTTTTGAAGGAAATGGTTTGATTTGAGCAGATCGTACACAGGGGCAGTTACACCAACTAAACATATGTTCAAGTAATAAGTCAGAGTGTAATGTCTGTTGAGATTAGTTATAAAACAGGAAGCATAAAGAATGCTGTAACCAGCAGAGCGTAAAGCATGAGTGGAATAAAAGCTTCACTGAGGGTAATATATTCCACCATCAGTCAGAAACATGAAGAAGTTGCTTTCAGCTGCTCCCTGTTCGGGGTCGCCACAGCGGACCAACTGGTCCGCACAACAACTTGGCAAATGTTTTACGCCGGATGCCCTTCCTGATGCAACCCTCCCATTTTTCCGGGCTTGGGACCGGCACTGCGTCCAGTGGCTGGGGTTGAGGCATTGGCTGGGAATCGAACCCGGGCCTTTCGCATGATAGGCGAGGAACCTACCACTGAGCCACCAATGCCTCATCAGTCAGAAACATGATCTACCATAATCAGGAAATAGTACAGCCATGAGCGATGTGTGTGGAGAGACGCACGGGAAGATGTGTGTGGAGAGACGCACGGGAAGATGTGTGTGGAGAGACGCACGGGAAGATGTGTGTGGAGAGACGCACGGGAAGATGTGTGTGGAGAGACGCACGGGAAGATGTGTGTGGAGAGACGCACGGGAAGATGTGTGTGGAGAGACGCACGGGAAGATGTCACTCACTCGTTGTTTTTTGCATTTTACTGTAAACTCTACAGACTTGTGTGTGTGTGAGGGGCAACACATTTGTGAGATCAGCAGCTTGTGAAATACATAAATCACAAAGATCAGACTTTTTCTTTATTCTGATGTTTGATGTGAACATTAACTGAAGCTCTTGACCTGTAATTGCATTTTCTACATTGTGCTGCTGTTACATGACAGGTGTACAGGTTTTGCTACATGACAGGTGTACAGGTTTTGCTACATGACAGGTGTACAGGTTTTGCTACATGACGGGTGTACAGACGTTGCTACATGACGGGTGTACAGGTGTTGCTGCATGACGGGTGTACAGGTGTTGCTGCATGACGGGTGTACAGGTGTTTTTATTTATTTTATTTAAGGTAGGGTCCATTCTTGTTCAGTCTACGGTGTTCAGCTACAACAACTGGCTGGAGAAATGATCCTGCAGCAATCAGTAACCATATCAGTAAAGACAAATGAGGCAATTATACTGTGGCGCACAGTACACTCACTCCACCGTGACGCATAGATCCTATGCTTTGCATCAATTGATACGTTTGCGTTTTTTTCCATCACTGTTGTTCAGGTTAGCCTTCATTTATGTCTATAAGAATTTGTTTTATATACATTACAGTATTTGTAAATGTAACATGGCTTTTCAAACCCAGCGGTGTGAGCAACCAAACACACATCTCACTATCTAATCATGCACACTCAGGATGAGTCTGTGGCTTGATGGGATTTGTTCCTTTGATTTGCTGGTGATTTATGAGGTTGCATGTGTGTGGTTTACTGTGAGAGTTACAGTAATAGGAGGAAGCTGTGGATACATGGTCTCTACAAAGCCTCAATATATTCTGCCAATATTATATATTTATTTCTTCAAATTTGTAAATTAGTCTAAGCTATATTTTTCTCTCCTGTATATATGCAGGTTTCTCACATATTACTGTTGATAACAAAAAGCCAAAGTGTAATGCTTGTTGCCAAATACTACATCAGAAAATCTGAATGGACCATCTAGCATCTGCGTAACACGGCTGAGAACATTCCCATATAATATTAATGCATCTTTTTAAATTAAGTGAACCATTTTGACCCACCTAAATGCCCAAGAGTGGTCAGTTTAGTACAAGCCCGGACAGGGTAGTAACTCACTGCAATTATATTCATGTTGCGTGTTGGTTAGTTTTACTGTCAAAAACACTTTATTGATACTTTTACTGAAAAAAAAAACTTTGTTTGTGTATTGAATTTGTGTGCAAGTTGAATTTGAGTGGGTTTTTTTTTTATGGCTTGGAATTTTTTTAATTCTCTTTTTTACTTACCCTTTTTTTCCCCATTACCCACAGGAGAAGAACAGGGACAAGGACAAGCGCTTTCGACCTCTATATGACATCCCCTACATGTTTGAGGCCAGAGAATTCCTGAGAAAGAAGCTGATTGGAAAGAAGGTAATGTCTTAAAACAAGGATGGAACTGTTTTCATTCTGTTAATGTGTCTGTCTGGATTATCTCCTTATCTCCAGATATCTAAAACCTGCTCTAAAGCACCTTCAGAAATCTATCTAGATGAAACTAGTGAAAAGTGTATGCTTGGGGGTACACATTAACTCTCAGTCACACAAACTCCGTGTTAAATGACATCAGAGTTTTTTCAGCATTCAGTTCCCTAAGCAAAAAACATATATGTTGCAGGTGAAATCATTTGATTTGTTTTTTCTGTGTTTAACAGTGTTTCAGAGCCAGTTTTGCGCTCAGTTCTGTGGTGCAGTAGTAGCAGCTAACAGTGCTGCTGCCCCAGTGGCTTCACTACGGTGTGAAACTCTACCCACGAGACAAGAGGCCTTTGCTGCTTAAATAAATCTTACATTTAGTTTATAAAACCACATCAATGATTTTCAGAGAGAAGTGTAGTTTGTGATGTGTATATATCTGAGCCTTAGTGGAACATTTTGAACACACAGAATTTTGTAAAACCAACCAACCAGAGCTTCTGTGAGAGCAGGATTTTGCCATGATATTGTTATGCAATGCATGTGTAGATGGTTTAATGGAAACCTTTAAAAACATTTTTGTTTAATCATGGGTTTGGAAAGAGTCACCATTGTCCCTGTTTTAAGGCTGATTTCACCATTGGGGGATTGTTATTTTCTTGAAGTGTGTGTGTGTGTGTTCAGTGTGCTTTCAGCTTTGAGTGGCATAAATAGCAAAGCTTCAAAGTCCAATAATTATTGCTTAGTTATTTCTTGGCTATTGCACAAACATCGGAGTGGCCAGCTCTGTGGTGTAAAAACAGCTCCGTGGCCTTTAATCAGTACCCTCAGCCCAATAATCAGTAACAAAGACAGAAAGGAGAGAAAGAATGGGTGACGATGTTTAAGTGTGAGTTAAGTGAGAATTAATCAGCGACTGATTCTTTGGTGGTAAATTGATAAAATTTCTGTTAAACATGCAAAAGGAGGTAGAAACATTTGTTGTTGTTCATGATCCAGTATACCAACAGATTAATTCAAGGAGCTCAGCCATGTGGACCCATTATATTTATGCAGTGATTGACAGGAGGTGAATAAAACTGAGTTTAAGGGAACTTATGTGTTTGTAATGTAGAACCTCATTAAATTGTAATGTGGACTTCAAATCAGGTTTATGGCTTGGGATTTAAAATCTACAAGCTAATGAATTATGACTGTAGGGCCATTTAATATAGGAGCTGGCTTTAAGGCAGAAGTATAAGTAATTTATGGAAAGAGCATTTAAATGCTTGACATTTTACAGGAATATGTACATTTTGTGGCCGAGTGTCAGTGCTGACTGGGGCACAGATCTGTTTTTTGAGTGATTTAAAGGGCATTAATTCCCATGCAATTTATCTATCATAAATAGTTTAGATTTTTTAATACCCCTATCAAAGGGAATGAATAGTTAGTGTACATGTAGTTCTTCATTACATCAGACCTAAACTATGGTCCATATTTTACTATAGCAATCTTGCATCAGAAAGTGTGAAGTGTAAAGTAGGAACTGGATCTGCAGTTTTTAGTGGATGTTTATTTCAAGGGCGCTCCACTCAGTAAGCCAGCTGGGCAGGTTGAACCTGTTCATGGCTGATTTATTTGTCATTACGCTCATACTGCAGCACAGAAATGAAAAAGGAGAGCAGGGGAAAAAAATCTCCTGAACAACTAAATCTTGCTCTTCAGCTGTTGCAGTCATCTTGGCTCTTTCAGCTCACACTCTCAGTTTACTGTTGAGAGTGAGAGAACAGTTTGGTAATATAAACAGCACAGATAGGTGTGTCTAGATGTTAATCAGCTCATCCTCAAACACTCCAGCTGTAAACTTTCTCTAAATCACGACCCCACCTGCTACAATCTGTTACCAAAACACCTTACTGTAGAATGGCTTATTTAGAGCACATGTGACTTTACCTCTGTTTGATTTTATGTTCTGTTTGATTCATTTTGTTGTTGCTAGGACACTGGAGTATGTGTATGCCAAGGGCATTTAACTGCAATGTGAGAGACACTTATGCCTCTCTTGCTGCCTTGGTAACAGCAGCGACAATATCCGATAAACTCCAGTGCCTTCAAGCTCTGTTAGGTTAACGCTCTTTATCTAACACAACAGTTTTGATCTATTATGAAAAATTAGGTTTCTGTTTGTTGCTCACATAATTAAAAATGTGCAGAAGTAACTATTTCACATGGGTGAGCTTTGGTCATCTGTGACTGAGGTGTGCTTTTTCCAAAAATCTTCTGTACAGTCTTGTGCATAAATTTAAGCTGAAAGTGATCAGATCTTCATCCAAATACCAAAAGTACATAAAGAAGTCCCAATGAAACAGATGGCACAAAAAAATAATTTTTTTCATGTATTTATTTACAACATTTTCCAACATATTTTATATCTTGTATCTAGAAAATGTATGTGAACCTCTAGTATCATGAGTAAATTTAAAATGGTATTTGAAGTCCTCAAGAGTTATCTATACTCATAATGTTGGGAAAGGTTTCAAAACAATTTATAAACAAAAAAAAATCCAGTCCACTGTGGAAATATAACAAGGAAATTCAGCACCACTGTTACTCTCCCAAGGAGCGGTTGTTCAGCACAATCATTTCAAGGGGACTGGAGGTAAAATGCCACAAAGAACTTCAAGGTAACATCTAGTGACCTTTAGGCCACTCTTGCATTGAGTAATGTCTGTGTTCATGAGCCGTCCATCTTTTGAACACTGAGCAGGAATGGTATACATGTCAGGATAGCAAGGACGAAGCCACTGCTCGCCAAAAAGAACACTGCTTGCCCTGAGGTTTGCTCAAGACCATGAAGCCAATTGGAAGAATGTTCTCTGGGCAGATGAAAAATAGAAAAAAAAAACCTTTTTGGTTTATATAAAAAAGCTTTTGGTTTATATAAAAAAGCTTTTGGTTTATATAAAAAGCTTTTGGTTTATATAAAAAGCTTTCTACTCAGCAAAAAAACAAAACGCTGCATTCCAATGTACAGTGCATCCGGAAAGTATTCCCAGCGCTTCACTTTTTCCATGTTATGTTACAGCCTTATTCCAAAATGGATACAAACAATACTCCATAATGACAATGTGAAAGAAGTTTGTTTGAAATCTTAGGAAATTTATTTAAAATTTTTTTTTAAAAGCTCACGTACATAAGTATTCACAGCCTTTGCCATGACACTGATTTGAGCTCAGGTGCATCCTGTTTCCACTGATCATCCTTGAGATGTTTCTACAACTTGATTGGAGTCCACCTGTGGTAGATTCAGTTGATTGGACATGATTTGGAAAGGCACACACGTGTCTATATAAGGTCACACAGTTAACAGTGCATGTCAGATCACAAACCAAGCCATGAAGTCCAAGGAATTATGTGTAGACCGCCGTGACAGGATTGTATCGAGGCACAGATCTGGGGAAAGGTACAGAAAAATTTCTGCAGCATTGAAGGTCCCAATGAGCACAGTGGCCTCCATCATCCGTAAATGGAAGAAGTTTGGAACCACAAGGACAAGACCGGGCTGCCTGGCCAAACTGAGCGATCGGGGGAGAAGGGTCTTAGTCAGGGAGGTGACCAAGAACCCGATGGTCACTCTGAAAGAGCTCCAGTCTTTCTCTGTGGAGAGAGGAGAACATTCCAGAAGACCAACCATCTCTGCAGCACTCCACCAATCAGACCTGTATGGTAGAGTGACCAGATGGAAGCCCCTCCTCAGAAAAAGGCACTGAATGGCAAGCGTCATGTCTGGAGGAAACCAGGCACCTCTCATCACCTGGCCTACAGTGAAGCACGGTGGTGGCCACATCATGCTGTGGGGATGTTGAACTGGGAGACTAGTCAGGATCGAGGGAAAGATGAATGCAGCAATGTACAAAGACATTCATTCATTGTCTGCCGCTTATCCGAACTACACTCGGGTCACGGGGAGCCTGTGCCTATCTCAGGCGTCATAGGGCATCAAGGCAGGATACACCCTGGACGGAGTGCCAACCCATCGCAGGGCTCACACACACACTCTCATTCACTCACGCAATCACACACTACAGACAATTTAGAGATGCCAATCAACCTACCATGCATGTCTTTGGACTGGGGGAGGAAACCAGAGCACCCAGAGGAAACCCCCGAGGCACGGGGAGAACATGCAAACTCCACACACACGGCGGAGGCGGTCGAACCCCCAACCCTGGAGGTGTGAGGCAAACGTGCTAACCACTAAGCCACCGTGCCCCCCTGTACAAAGACATCCTTGATGAAAACCTGCTCCAGAGTGCTCTGGACCTCAGACTGGGGCGATGGTTCATCTTCCAACAGGACAATGACCCTAAGCACACAGGCAAGATAACAAAGGAGTGGCTATGGGACAACTCTGTGAATGTCCTTGAGTGACCCAGGCAGAGTCCAGACTTGAACCTGATTGAACATCTCTGGAGAGATCTGAAAATGGCTGTGCACCGACACTCCCCATCCAACTTGATGGAGCTTGAAAGATCTTGCAAAGAAGAATGGGAGAAACTGCCCAAAAATAGGTGTGCTAAGCTTGTAGCATCGTACTCAAAAAGACTTCAGGCTGTAATTGGTGCCAAAGTTGCTTCAACAAAGTATTGAGCAAAGGCTGTGAAAACTTATGTACATGCTATTTAAAAAAAGTCTTTTTTTTTTTATTTACATTTTTTTAAATTTTTAATAAATTTACAAAGATTTCAAACAAACTTCTTTCACGTTGTCATCATGGGGTATTGTCTGTAGAATTTTGAGGAAAATAATGAATTTAATCCATTTTGGAATAAGGCTGTAACATAAAATGTGGAGAAAGTGAAGCGCTGTGAATACTTTTCGGATGCACTGTAAGACCCTGATCCAGCAGTAAAACATGGGGGTGGCATTGGATTTTGGATTGCGTCAGCAAATTCTACAGGACCATGTCAGGGTATCTGTCAGGTTAAGTGAAAGTTGGTCATTGAGCAAAACAGCAAGTTTAAACACACAAGTAAGTCTACAAAAACTTCTGGTAAAAGCAGAAGAAATGTATCCTTTTGGAATAGCCTAAGTCCTGACCTTAACGCAATATAAATGTTGTGGAAGGAGCTATGAAGAGGAAGTTCACGAACATCACTGAGTTGAAGTAGTTTTGTAAAAATGAATGGATGAAAACTCTAACACTTGCAGGTTGTAGGACTGTTCAACCAAATGTCTCTGGTAACTGGTGAAGTTATTGCTGCTTTTGGGGGTCACACCACATACTTTTGGATAATTTTGCTGAAAAATAAATGTTACAAAATGTCATTTTTTTAAAAATGGCTTCTCTTTATCTAGTTTTATAGTCACATTTCAGGTCAAACATAAGCAGAAATCAAGAACATTGTAAAGGACAGTTAGTGGTATATTACATTAAAGGAAGTACATTAATCATTTATCAGAAAAGAGTTAGTTCAGACAGTTCTGTCCTCACGCAGTGGTCCCTGTATGTGTATGTGAGTATACTGCAAGGATACTCACTGGATATTGGATAGCACTCCAATAATATAAAGTGGGTCATTCAAAGTCAAGCCAAAAGTTAAAGAAGCTTTGTCACTTCAACCGTATATAGAGGTGCTACACAGAACAAAATACAGGGTGACGCAGACAAATATAGAACTAAACTATACTTCCAAGGTGCAGAATTTTTTAAACTAAACATACAACATAAGTGCAGAGGATGACCATGTGCAAAAAAATAGTGTTGGATAGTGAGTGCAAAAAAAACAGGGTTAGGGACAGTGAGTGATAGCAGCAGAAATAGTTATAATAAAGTGTACTTCAAAATGTTTAAAGTGACGTGTGCATGTAAACAAGATCAGTTGTGTGTGTGTGTGTGTGTGTCCATGTCCAACTCAGTTCAGTTCTCTGTTGTGACACCTGATTGCCTGAGGGAAGAAGCTGTTCAACAGTCTGGATGTGTGGGCCGAATGTTTCAGTACCTTTTTCCAGATGGCAGAAGGGTGAAGAGTGTGTGTGAGGGGTGTGTGGGGTCATCCACAATCCTATTGGCTTTCCGGATGCAGTGTGTGGAGTAAATGTCCATAACCGAGGCAAGAGAGACTCCAATGATCATCTCAGCTGTCCTCACTATCCACTGAGCGCCTTGCGATCTGAGACGGCGCAATTGCCAAACCAGGCAGTGATGCAGCTGCTCAGGATGCTCTCGATGGTCCCTCTGTAGAAGGTGGTCAAGATGGTCAGGTGGAAGATGAGCCTTCCTCAGCCTTTGCAGGAAGTAGAGACGCTGCCGGGCTTTCTTGGTGATAGAGCTGATGTTGAGTGACCAGGTGAGGTCCTCCACCAGGTGAACACCAAAGAATTTGGTCTTGACGGTCTCTAAGTTGGACCCGTCGATGTTCAGTGGAGAATGATCACTCTGTCCTCTCCTGAAGTCAACAACCATCTTCACCATTTTCTCTATGTTCAGAGACAGGTTGCTGGCTTGACACCAGGCTGTTAGCCATCGCACCTCCTCTCTGTATGCTGACTCGTTGTTCTTGTTGATGAGACCCACCATGGTCGTGTCATAGGCGAACTTGACGATGCGGTTCGTCATGGGTCAGCAGAATGAACAGCAGTGGACTGAGCAAGCAGCCCTGAGGAGCTCCAGTGCTCAGTGTGGTGCTCAGTTGGGGACTGACTGAGGTCGCCCAGTAAGCAAGTCCAGGATCCAGTTTCAGAGGGTGGTGTTCAGACCCAGCAGACTTAGCTTCTCGATCAGGTGTTAAGGAATGATTGTGTTGAATGCTGTGAACAGCATTTGTACATAAGTGTCTTTATTATCCAGGTGTGTGAGGGCCAGATGGAGAGTTGTGCTGATGGCATTGTCTGTGGAGCGATTTGGACGATACGCAAACTGCATGGGGTCTAGTGATGGTGGCAGCAGGTTCTTGATACTTGCTGGCTGAGCTTCAGAGAATTATAGCCTTGTGCAACTCCAGCAGCTCAGTATTAATCCATAAAGTATTGCTGCCTCTCCTCAGTATAGCCACCCAAAGTGCATTAAAATATTTTCTGCAGCATGCAGTGAATCAGCCCTACACTTAAATGTACACCTGCACTCATGTATTGATTTAACCTGTGTGATCTTGCTAACATGAGAAAGCAGCTCAGAAGTCCATGCCCACTAAATGGCCATAATCTCATTATTCCATAGGTTAAAATTATGTCTGAGGAATTTTTTACGTTTAATTTAAATAATTGTACAGAAAATCAATGAACGAATTCTGAAATGGACCAAAATTTAGCATGGGATCGCATTATCATTGAAAATGATAAAATTTTAACAGATTTGAGTCTTTGTCATCTAAATGTAATGCCATAGTTCAGTATGTAATTCTGTAAGTTCTCTTGTCCTTAACATCTCATGTTTTTTTCCATGTGTTAAATCAGTTCTTTAGTAATTAAGTGTGCGGTGGATGAGATGATTGACAGTTTGCAGGTGGGCTGAAATGACTGTCGAGTCTCTGGTGAAGGTGCACACTGTTTCTAATCTTTTACTGAGATAATCCATAGTGAATGTTTTTACCAGACCTGATTTATGTAACTTGTACCAGAGATTTGCAGTTCTGTAGCAAAGCCATGTCTTGTGCTTCTGTAAACTACTCTAATGGACCACGTTAAAATACGGTAATACTTTGGCTCCTGCAGTACTGTTAGGAAAGTCGCATCGGTGGAACGGAGCTGGGTCTTTCTGCCAGGTGCCTCTAGTATGGATCTCCAAAACCTGCTGTGTTGAAAGATGAACTTTTAGCCGCACATTTAGGGATAACATTTTTAATTTTGTTGTCAGCTTTTCCATTGTCTGCTCTTTCTCTCTTTTCTTATCTGATCTCTTCCTTTAACCTGATGCCTTTCTTCCCTTGAGGGTAATTTTTTCCCCTTCTTTCCCTTTTTGCTGTATGAGAGGGTCGCTGTGTGGCTTCCTTTAAGCTTATTACCTCTACCCTGGGACTCAGAGCACATTTTCTTTTTATTGAGTGAGATTGAGAAAGAAAAAAAATCTTTTGGTGAGAAAATGTTTTGTATGTTGAGACTGAAAGATCTACAGCGCTGTTTGTTGGAGAACAAGTGTCTCTACAGAGCATATTCTGTCTAATTGTAATCATTTGTATGTAACAGATCTATTGTGACAGTAGAGGACTGCAGGAGAGTGAGATGAGCAGGCATCAGAATAATTGGTGCCAGTGTATCCTCTATTTCAATACCTGTATGTTTGCACAGTGTTAATAAGGAAAATCAGGAGGCCGAATGTTCGCTGCCTAAACGGATTAGTGTCTCTGAGAGATTGAGAGAGAGAGACAAGGATTCTGACACAAAGTCTTTACTGCTTTAAAACAAACAAAAAAAATTAAATAAATAAAAAGGCAGGTTTGTTGTTTTGACAGTAATGTTTGTTGTTCATGCCTGGGACTTTTTGGTTGTTACAGTGGTTTTGGTTAAGAGTGAGAGTATATCTTTATGAATTGCTGGATGTAGATGATGTTCCTCAACCCTCCCTTCCCCCTCTATCTCTCTGATACTCAACTGTTTCGATGTATGATTAGTGTTGCTCTGCAGAGATCTACAGCTTAGCTCGATGTAATTTACTCTGACTGAGATTGACCTTGGAAAAAGTAGCCCACAGGCTCTGTCCATTGTACAGGGTGTGCACTGTGGTTTAATTATTTATTTATTAAATAAATATACTAGCTATTTAGTTAATTTATAGTAATTCACAGGGAAATTGGAACAATATTTATTTATTATTATAATTTTTTTAATCAATTTGTGTATTTTTGTATTTGTGTGTATATTTATCAGATTTAGTTCACGATCATGAAGCAGTTGAATATTTGCATGTTTCTGTCTCTGTGCAGAAGAGTTCAGTGGTCTGTATATTTCCAAAGCTGTTAATAGTAAGTGTATGATTGATAGGAACAATGTTTGTTTGGTGATTTCTCTCTGCTCTCAGGTCAACGTCACTGTCGATTACATCAGAGCTGCCACCGCAAGCACAGAAACAGGGCCCATCCCTGCCTTCCCAGAACGGACCTGTGCCACCGTGACCATTGGAGGAATGTAAGTACAGTTGCAGGTTATCTAATCTTGTAGAGTCAGTGATTTTTTTTTTGATGGAGCCATAATGATGTGTGTGTTTATATTAAAATCATGCCTAAAGCTCAGTGTTTCTATTGCTCACATACACACTTGGTTCTCTGGAGTGCAGGTTCATAGTATGTAAGTATGGATCTTGTGGAGATTTGCATTAGTAAAATCTTAGTTTAAATGTTCTAAATAGGTGGCAAATCAAAGAAACCAAACTTGTCAATGCATGTATACACACACACACACTAGTGTATGCAGAGTGGTAGTATAGAAGTGTGAGTTTATTATTACACACTTGAGAGTGAACTGATGCCACATGCCTTAGCACAGAAGCCATGCTAAAATTTGACACCCAGGGCCAGGAAAGTAGATTGTGTGTAATTGTACACAATCATTGTAATTGTACGCTTCCTCCTTCTTCTTTTTCTTCTTCAGCTCTTATATTTAAACTTCTGTTAAATCTTCGTTACACTGTTCTGTGCACCAAAACCATTAGCAGCTCTGCTCACGTTGTATGTACTCTCACCCATTGCACAAATATTCAAAAATGACATCAACCAAAAAGTAAAGATTTTGATGTATGTGTAAGTTTAATTTTGTTCTCAGACCAAACGATCAAATGAATGTTAAGAGTAAGCATTGTACATGTGAACAAACAAGTCTCAATTTTTGCTTAGTTTTGCAAAGCCATGAATCTCCAGTCCTTCCACACTGTGTGTGTATATAACAGGAAGACACACTCTTAACATGCAAGTTATTTTAACTGCATTATATTCCTAGTTCTGCTGAAACCATTTTACCTTATTTTATTTTATTTTATTTTAAATATTTAAAGCTGCCCGCTTTAATAGGAACAATTATTTTTTCTTTCATTCTCTGTATAGAAATATTGCTGAGGCTCTGGTGAGTAAAGGACTTGCTACAGTAATCCGATATCGTCAGGATGATGATCAGAGGTCTTCACATTATGACGAGTTACTGGCTGCAGAAGCACGGTAAGAGCAGACCTGGGGCTAAAGCCTAGAACTAGGCTCAATGCACTTTAAAACTCCTACCGAGTCTCTTCAGCCTGCTGCTCTACATTTGTCCTTTCACACTATTTGCACTGTTTGCACTTTTTTCCCCCCATGAGCTTTATTTAGTGTTCTTTAGGTAAAAGTAGAGTCAATCGTCATGTTTTCATCTCTGGAGATATAAGGAAGGGCATGGGGTAGGTGGAGTAGATGTTTTGGAAAAAGCATGCATGATTATCATATGAGGAAGATGGAAAAAAAACATTTTACTGGGCTCCATGTTTCCACACATGTAGTAATAATAATAATAATGTCACCTACTGTTTTGTTCTTTATTTATGGAGTTTGGAGCTTTATTAATGCCACTATATGATGCCCTATAGTGATGAATAGTCAAGAACATTTCTTCTCTCAGGATTGTCAGTTGGAGCCTGTGTCTTCATGACTTGATTTTTCAAGCCATACCTACAATGTTTTAGTGCTTAAAGTTTACAGGAATTCCAATAATTTCTCACATTGACCCATTTTAACATGTTAAATGTTAGACATGTTAGTTAATTAACTAATTTTAAATCTTCATTAGTAGTCATTACGCTGCTTGTTTGGATCATTGCAGGGCCATCAAGAATGGGAAAGGGCTCCACAGCAAGAAGGAGATCCCCATTCACCGAGTCGCAGACATCTCTGGGGTAAGTGTATTTCATGTGTACCAGTTTCTGGCCTGTTTTTTTCCAAATGCAGTTTCAGTGTCATCTGATTGTGGATTTATGACTGAACTTGCCCAACACAGTAAAGTGAAGAAATAAATATAGCCTGATTCATTAATAATCTCTGATTGTACAGTTGTTCAGATGTGCCAGAGGCCAGTGCCACACTGGCTGTGAATTTTAATTGGGCTGAACACCAAATGAAGATTAAATTTTACTTGGCCCAGTAAAGTTATTTAATTTTACATTGAGAAAAGATGGACTCTTCCTGCTTCATGGAAAACTTTCATGTAGTTTCATCTAATAGGCTGTTATGTTTCTCTTAAATGTCTGCTGACTTTCCACCTGCCTTACCCTGTCTGTCTTCACATTTTAAAAGAAGCTGCTCATGTCTTAATGAACTAAATGACTATCCTGTGCACTGCTTATGTGAGGACATTAGATGACAAATATTCTGGGTTCCTGACGATCTATACACAGAGCTCAATATTAGCCCATTTTCAGCTATGGTTCTGCTTGCTTCTCATATATATATATATATATATATATATATATATATATATATATATATATATATATATATATATATAATGTAATGTAATTTAAAGAAAAAATCCCAATATAGCTCTTTTATATACATTTTTTAATAATAGGCCTTCCACCTCTTCATTTTCTCTCTGCAATGAGTGTCACAGCTGTGGGATATTTCCAGCTGGAGTGGGTGGCTCACTTTGGCCCAGGCTGTCTCACAGGATGCGGTTTCACTTAAATTAAGCTGGCATACCCAGTCTTTCAGCAGCTGCGTACTTCTCTATAAAACCACTAGCTGTCAGACTTAGGATGACGAGCAAGTAATAACGGAAATTATATATACTCTTTTCACTTTCCACAGATATGCTCAAACACTCAAAATGCCATTACTTCCATGTATGTGTAATATATATTTAATATATGTGTATACACACGTTATATATTAAAATATATATTATAATCACCACAAAAGCTGCTTTATTTGCAGTTATACAATGTGTTTTGTCATTCACTGATGTTTCATTAGTTACTTGCACACAAGTAACTAAAAATACATTTATTATTTAATTCTCAATTTTGCATCATTCATATATACAGTGGGGCAAAAAAGTATTTAGTCAGCCACCAATGGTGCAAGTTCTCCCACTTAAAAAGATGAGAGAGGCCTGTAATTTTCATCATAGGTACACTTCAACTATGAGACAGAATGAGAAAAAAAAAATCCAGAAAATCACATTGTCTGATTTTTAAAGAATTTATTTGCAAGTTATGGTGGAAAATAAGTATTTGGTCAATAACAAAAGTTCATCTCAATACTTTATATACCCTTTGTTGGCAATGACAGAGGTCAAACGTTTTCTGTAAGTCACCACAAGGTTTTTACACACTGTTGCTGGTAGTTTGGCCCATTCCTCCATGCAGATCTCCTCTAGAGCAGTGATGTTTTGGGGCTGTCGCTGTGCAACACGGATTTTCAACTCCCTCCAAAGATTTTCTATGGGGTTGAGATCTGGAGACTGGCTAGGCCACTCCAGGACCTTGAAATGCTTCTTACGAAGCCACTCCTTCGTTGCCCGGGTGGTGTGTTTGGGATCATTGTCATGCTGAAAGACCCAGCCACGTTTCATCTTCAATGCCCTTGCTGATGGAAGGAGGTTTTTACTCAAAATCTCATGATACATGGCCGCATTCATTCTTTCTTTTACACGGATCAGTCATCCTGGTCCCTTTGCAGAAAAACAGCTCCAAAGCATGATGTTTCCACCCCCATGCTTCACAGTAGGTATGGTGTTCTTTGGATGCAACTCAGCATTCTTTCTCCTCCAAACACGACAAGTTGAGTTTTTACCAAAAAGTTCTATTTTGGTTTCATCTGACCATATGACATTCTCCCAATCCTCTTCTGGATCATCCAAATGCTCTCTAGCAAACTTCAGACGGGCCCGGACATGTACTGGCTTAAGCAGGGGGACACGTCTGGCACTGCAGGATTTGAGTCCCTGGCGGCGTAGTGTGTTACTGATGGTAGCCTTTGTTACTTTGGTCCCAGCTCTCTGCAGGTCATTCACTAGGTCCCCCCGTGTGGTTCTGGGATTTTTGCTCACCGTTCTTGTGATCATTTTGAACCCACGGGGTGAGATCTTGCGTGGAGCCCCAGATCGAGGGAGATTATCAGTGGTCTTGTATGTCGTCCATTTTCTAATAATTGCTCCCACAGTTGATTTCTTCACACCAAGCTGCTTACCTATTGTAGATTCAGTCTTCCCAGCCTGGTGCAGGTCTACAATTTTGTTTCTGGTGTCCTTTGACAGCTTTTTGGTCTTGGCCATAGTGGAGTTTGGAGTCTGACTGTTTGAGGTTGTGGACAGGTGTCTTTTATACTGATAACGAGTTCAAACAGGTGCCATTAATACAGGTAACGAGTGGAGGACAGAGGGGCCTCTTAAAGAAGAAGTTACAGGTCTGTGAGAGCCAGAAATCTTGCTTTTTTTGTAGGTGACCAAATACTTATTTTCCACCATAATTTGCAAATAAATTCTTTAAAAATCAGACAATGTGATTTTCTGGATTTTTTTTTTTTCTCATTCTGTCTCTCATAGTTGAAGTGTACCTATGATGAAAATTACAGGCCTCTCTCATCTTTTTAAGTGGGAGAACTTGCACAATTGGTGGCTGACAATACTTTTTTGCCCCACTGTACACCCTGGTATAAAGGATTTTATATACACCAATCAGGCATAACATTATGACCACCTGCCTAATATAGTTTTGGTTCCCCTTTTGCTGCTAAAATAGCCTTGACCCATCGAGGCATGGACTCCATTAGATCCACTCCACTAGTTAGGAGCAGATCCTTTAAGTTTTGTAAGTTGTGAGGTGGGGATCGTACTTGTTTTCCAGCACATCCCACAGATGCTTAGATGTGGGGAATTTGGAGGCCAAGTCAACACCTCAAACTGGTTGTTGTGCTCATCAAACCATTCCTAAACCATTTTTGCTTTGTGGCACGGCGCATTATCCTGCTGAAAGAGGCCACAGACATCAGGGAATATCGTTTCCATGAAAGGGTGTACATGGTCTCCAACAATGCTTAAGTAGTTGGTACATGTCACAGTAACATCCACATGGATCCCCAAGGTTTCCCAGCAGAACATTGCCCAATGCATGACACTGCCTCTGCTGACTTGCCTTCTTCCCATAGTGCATCCTGGTGCCTTGTGTTCCCCAGTAACCGACGCATACACACCCACCAAGTGATGTAAAAGAAAAAGTGATTCATCAGACCAGGCCACCTTCTTCCATTGCTCCGTGGTCCAGTTCTGATGCTCACGTGCCTATTGTTGCCACTTTCGGCAGGGAACAGGGGTCAGCATGAGCACCCTGACTGGTCTGCAGTTATGCGGCCCCATACGCAACAAACTGTGATGCGCTGTGTATTCTGACACCTTTCTATCAGAAACAGCATTAACTTCAGTAATTTGAGCAACAATAGCTCGTCTGTTGGATCGGATCACACGGGCCAGACTTTGCTCCCCACGTGCATCAATGACCCTGTCGCCGGTTCGCCACTGTTCCTTCCTTGGACCACTTTTGATAGATACTGACCACTGCAGACCGGGAACACCCCACAAGAGCTGCAGTTTTGGAGACGCTCTGATCCAGTGGTCTAGCCATCACAATTCGGTCCTTGTCAAACTTGCTCAAATCCTTACGCTTGCCCATTTTCCTGCTTATAACACATCAACTTTGAGGACAAAATGTTCACTTGCTGCCTAATATATCCCACCCACTAACAGGTGCCTTGATGAGATAGTGTTATTCACTTCACGGTCATAATGTTGTGGCTGATCGGGGTATATATGTATGTAGGACGTGTGTCCATCACTGAATCACTCACTTTAGCTGCACAGTAAATATGCATGGCTTAAACACTAATGCTGTACAGTTTATCAGCTTCACTGCATTGGCAAGGTACACTATATTGCCAAAAGTTTTGGGACACCCCTCCAAATCATTGAATTCAGGGGTTGGGCTCAGCCCCTTTAGTTCCTGTGAAAGGAACTGTTAATCCTTCAGCATACCAAGACATTTTGGACAATTTCATGCTCCCAACTTTGTGGGAGCAGTTTGGGGATGACCCCTTCCTGTTCCAACATGACTGCACCCTAGTGCACAAAGCAAGGTCCATAAAGACATGGATGAGTGAGTTTGGTGTGGAGGAACTTGACTGGCCTGCACAGAGTCCTGACCTCAACCCCATAGAACACCTTTGGGATGAATTAGAGCAGAGACTGTGAGTCAGGTCTTCTCGTCCAACATCAGTGCCTGACTTCACAAATGCGCTTCTAGAGGAATGGTAAACAAATCCTATAAACACACTCCTAAACCTTGTGGAAAGGCTTCCAAGAAGAGTTGAAGTTGTCATACCTGCAAACGGCAGGACAACTCCATATTACATTCATGTGCATGTAAAGGCAGACGTCCCAGTTTTGGAATGGCTCACAGTCTCCACTCTAATTCATCCCAAAGGTGTTCTATTGGGTTGAGGTCAGTCAATTTCTAATGGACCTTGCGTTGTGCACTACTGTGAAGCATTAGGAGTTCCTTTCTCTGGAACTAAGGGGCCAAGCCCAACCCCTAAAACAACACCTTAATTCAATGATTTGGAGGAGTGTCCCAAAACCTTTGGAAATATAGTGTATTAGCTAACAATGAACCTTGCTGGGTAATTAATAATTAATGAAGTAATTACACAACATGCTGGGTAATTAATTACATTCAAACAGCACAACAATTGTCACTAAGCTGTCAGTGTAATGTGTGTTTATACTGAGGTAGTTGTGGTTGTGAAAATGGTGTCCAGTCAGTGCTTCTGTAGTCTGGAGCACTTATTGACTCATCAGAATGATACGGTGGATTAAAACTATGTGATCTGGGGTTGTAGACTAGGAGATCCCTACAGCATCCCTATTAATCATGTTTCTTTTCCATCCAACTCTTCAACAGTGCCTGTCTGCAGTACTGCCTTATGCAATATTCCTACAGTGAAACACAGAACTCTCATTTTTCCCGTTTAATTAAAGGGTTTGCCAAGTATAGTTTAATTAATGCAAACCTCCCCCTAGTGTACATGCTGGCATTAAGTGTGTTTGTTCAGGACACCATGACATTATAACAAATGTGTGATATGATGCAGAAGTATAAATCAGCTGTTTGCTTTGCCGAAACTCTTCCCTCCTCGCTGGTCTCACTAAGCTAAAGCAATGCTCACTAAGCGCAAGTAATGCTCATTAAGCAATAGTCATGGTCACTAAGTAATGCTCACTAATCAAATGTGAATGTTCACTAAGCCAAAACAATGCTCATTAACCAATATTATTGATTAGTAAAAAATCATCCCAATCAAGCACATAGTACATTGATCATGTTAATATCGAATAAAGATGTAAAAAAAATTTTTTTTAAATCATCGCAAACAAACTCGCAGACTGGCCCCTTTCCAGTGTTGTGTCGAAATCTGACTCCCCGGACAAATCACGCTCTTCTGTGCATCCATGCGCATCACACAGTTTAATAAAGCCGTTCATCAATCCGTTTCACACAAAGCTAGCACCAAGATCACACACTATTATAAACTTATATAAACTTTATATAAACTTTAATCTATAAACACAAATTGAAGTAGTTTGGATAAAGAAAACACATAGCAGATCCTTTCGACAGTGTTAGGATTAAAGCTACGATGAGTGTGCTGTAGACATTTCTTATTAGTGCACCTGGTGTTTTGGATACAGCTTAATATTGCCCACTGCAATTGGATATGAATGCCATATAAATACTATTTATTTTTATTATTATTTATTTATTTATTTACTTATTTACAAAAAAAGTCTTATTCAGTCTTGCTGAGGACATCAGGGTATGTACCAGAAGACTGTCAGTAACAATTGCTGATAAATAACAGAATTCTATGTGAATGAATGAAATCTGACAATAATAACTAATAATAAAAAAAAAGGGTTGGTGACCCCTGCTCTAGCCATTGAACTCATTAAAAGCCAGATAAGGAAGGATCCTTTTTTTTTTTTTTTTTAAGGAAACAAACTTGCTCTGAAGCAGATCTACAAAATACTCTGCACAATGCCTAGTGTACACCTTGTCATGGTTTCCTTTTTACTCCTAGTATCCCTAGGCAGTATTAAAGGGATTCAGGGACAAACTATTTTGTGTTTCCATAGGAGACCCAGAAAGCCAAGCAGTTCCTGCCGTTTTTGCAGAGAGCTGGCCGCTCTGAGGCTGTGGTCGAGTACGTGTTCAGTGGCTCCAGGCTGAAACTTTACATGCCCAAAGAGACATGCCTCATAACCTTCCTGCTTGCTGGTAAGATTATATATGTATGTAATGTGTGGGTGTGGCCATGCAGTTCATTCAGGAAACACAGGAAATTAGATTTTTTTTTTCTTTACAATTTCAGGTTAACACAGAAATGATATTTACACAGGTAATCAGACTATTCTGTACTTTGTTAAAGCAACCTTGACTTCTACAGAGCTCTTCACTTCTGGTTTAGGATGTGGCCAGGCCACTCAAGGACATCCTCTCACACTTGCCACAGTTCTGCTACAGAACAGCTTTGTGATGCAGCTTTTGTAAAACCTGGTTAGATGTGAACACCTGAGCTGCATAGAGCAGAGGTCAACTATTCGATTTGACCTACAGCAAAATTCTTACAGAGTGAATACTTTTTGAGCCATACAACAAAGGCCTTCATGCCACTAGGAGGATGTTAACCATGTAGTACCAGATTATTATGCATGGTGACAGCCAGGTAGCATCATGGAGGTCTAATTCAGGCCTTCTGTTGGACATGTTAATGACCACACAGTGGACCAGCCTCTGATTATACAAGGGAGCTGTCCATGGCTTTCTTCTGTGACAGATGAACAGTTGTTCTGAGGATCGGATTCCCGAAGTCTGGTGCAAGGTCAACTGGTTAACAAAATTGGGTGAGATCGTTGAAGTTAAAAGTTTACATAGACCTAAATATAAATAGATTCAATCACGGTTTTTCACTGCATACCTTTCATGTTACCATTTGTTTTGGGGAACACACCAAAGGCAATTTGGGTATTGTTGTTCACATCAGAGATCATTTTAAAACAGTTGAATACTTATTTTATATTAAATTGACTTGCATAAGAATTCCATTGAGAAAATTGTTCATAGACCATGTAGAGTGTCTTTTGAAACAATTTGGAAGATTAGAGAAATTGGTGTAAAGACGCTTCTGGCTGGCTGTTGGCACATGTGGCTGTAAAACAGTCTGCATTCAAGGATGGATGTGAGCTTTGGTCTGACTTGAACCCCTTGACGACAACAACAAAGGAACTTTTGGAGTTGGAAGCATCAGGTACCAAAATGTGTGCATCCCTATTAAGACCCACATCACCATGGGCTGTACGGCTGTCTGGTGAGGAAAAACATCTGGCTTCTTTCTTAAACTGTGCAGATGATCACCAGTCTTTGCCGGAGTGTTCTCTGCTCAGATGAAACAAAATTGAACGATTTGCTCATGATAATTAGCATGGTGTATGAAGAAAATTGGGTGAGGATTTTAATCCTAACTCCATCCCTAATGTAGGTGGCAGCTTCATGTTATGGAGATGTTTCTGTTGGAAAAGTAACAGGTGTAGAAAATAGATGCTATCATAAGGACAGAGGACTGTCTAGAAATCTAGAAGCAAAACCTTAAAGATTTAACCAGAAAGTTCAAACCTGGGTGCAGTTTGTATGTCTATCTCAGCAAATGTGTACATGCACTGAAAGAAGAATCCAAGTAAATCTCCACTCATTCTCCACCCAGGTACATACCATTTATTAGTGGAAAGGGACAACATATTATTTAGGTTGTAGGCCCTTTTCAGCACAGCAGTGACATTACAGCAACACTGCCATGCCGACACCCCCTGGTACAATGCTTTGTACCAGAATCAGAAGTTACCTAGAATACGTAAAGTATTTTCTCTGAATTCTAACACATTTTTTCACTCCCCTGATTTCTTTTTCTAACTGAATAAAATCTTATTAGGAAAGCCATGTTTAGGATTTGATTTCTCCAACATCATTATTTCCAGCCAACATGAAATTTGGCAGACATGGAGACAGACATGCTTTCTTTCATCTGAATACCCAGAAGACCAGTTTTTATCTTGTAGGTCATTAAAATGTTTAAAAAGGCAAAATCTTCAAACTTGAGTGATGTAAGGGGCATATAGGTCCCCCTTTAATACAACACTTAAATAAAATAGATGCTAAGTCACAGTTTGTGCTATATACACATTAGCACTATGAAACATTTGAAAATAACACTGCTGATGTGTGCCATGTGGAGTTTTTGATAATATTGAATGAAACTGAAAATTCCCAAAGGCTGATATCTGTGCTAGTCTATCTTGTATAACACTTAATTGCCCTCATCTCCCAGTAGTGGCTAGAACATGTCTGATGCACAAAACACGATCCACAGGAACTTAGATGATGTCCCCAGATGTAGGTCATTTGGGTGTCAGAAGGTGAACTACTTTCTTTGACCTGCTTTAACGTTCAGTTACATTTCTATTAAATGAAGATGTTTTGTAATTTGCTAGAAAAAGGTTATTCAACTTACCTGAAAATGAGACGCTAAAGTCTGTGATCTTGTCATCAAATAGGCAAAAATAAGAATCAGTTTAAACATGACTACATGGAAGGAGATTTACATGACAATAGTACTTTTAATAGTACTTTTTTTTATGATTCTACTAGTGTCAGCACCACAGTCTAAACTGTCATCGTCAGATTGGCACAAATGATCATCTTCCTACATTTTACCTTGAATTGTAACAATTTCTTGAATTTTGTTGGTTGTTCAGACCTCAGATTTTGACACAAAGTCAAAGAAATATAGTAGTTTAAGCACAAACTGTGACACCTTTTCTACACCGTGTCTACTGAAGTGACAACTACAAGCCCCTAATATCACTCACTTTTGTTCTTTTTGGCATTTTGAGGACTGTAAGGAAAAAACAACAGTGTTCTGTGTTGACTTTTGAGCATTTACATAGAAATGCAAAGAGGAAACCATGTTCATCTTTTTGTATGCCATATTGCAAGTGGCTGGAAATAATATTTCTGGAGATATTAAATCCCACACATAATTTCAAAGATAAAAATGTAAGCAGGGTATTAAAAATATTAGAATTTGACAAAAGTTCTCTAATTAAAAGTTGGCAAAATATTTAACAGGCTTTGGTAAAATAAATAGAAATCATTATTTTAAAAAAAGAAGGAGCAGAATTTGAGATTGTGGCAACTCTGGGTGAATCTTCACTGAATGGCTTACATGAATGGTGCACATGAACAAAATCTGGACCAGCAGATAAGAGGAAGCACTGGTCAGTTCAGATAGAGGTGTGCCACGTCTAGTTCGATTCAGCACAAGCAAGCGTGGAGCAATCTGGAAGAAAGCTTGGGACCTTTAAGGAGCAGGCGCTAGTACATCATAATCACTTGTCACCTGACATGCTTGAGTTATTCCTTCTTCCCTACAGGTGAGTAAACAGAAACCAGTGTTCTTAAGAGGACTTTGTGGAACTCTGCCAGATAGCAGCTGATGGTTTTTGGGCATGAGCAATGGCTTAAAAACTCTTGTATAATGATGAAAAGAATTGTGAATTCCACAGAATTCCTGATTAACCAAATCCATGAGCATGTACCAGATTCAGTAAGTGTGCAGGGGAGAGAGTCTTGGCTGAGGGTGGGGAAGGTCAGTGCACCACAAGTTTTGACGTATTGGATAAGGTGTGATTTGTTTGAGGTGCCGAGGCGGAGTCTGCCAAATACAAACCAACAGGAGCTAATAGTATTGTGAAAAGTATTGTAGCTGTTAGCCTCGCTGCTTATTTATTACTCGGGACTTCAGCCCACGTTTATTTGTGCTGGCAATCAGTCCAACCAATCAAGTATATCATCAACAACAAGTAGCTTTTCTGTTCCTGAAATGTTTGTTCATGGAATATGAATTCTAGCTAAGTCCAGTGTTATGAGAACTGGACCTCGAGTGTAACTGGTGATTGAGTTTACACAACTTGAAAGGAGTTTCCAAGAGCTGTCAGCATGAGGGGGGATAATGGAGGAACCTCTGAGCCCTCTAACTTTAATGGAAATTAATCATGGTGCTGAAGTGCTAGAACTTTTGTCTCTTCTTGTCATCAGGGCAAACAACCATTTCCCATGCCATCTGGACCATCCTACAGATGTCGGGCGGTAATTGCTTGACTTGTGTAAGCCAGGTAGCATGTGCTCTTATAAAGGGATGGAGATTGTAAAAGAGCTGAGATATTGCATTCTCACAGAAAGCAAAATGCTAGGGTGAGTATGAGATTAATGATAAATAAAGATTGTGGGATGGTAGATATGAGTAGGACAGGAGTTTGGATGTTTGGTTGTTGAGTTTAACTAGTTAAAAAAGAAGACTGGACAGCAATGAAACCAGAACAACCAGGAAACTAGTCTCAGCTCAGAGACAGAACATAGACCGTGCCCAAGGAATAAATATGGCTACAGTAGGATTCAGTTAAAGAAGCAACCTGACTTAAGATAGTTGCAGTGATGTTTGTAATAAATAACACACACACACACATTCACAAGAAAACTCGGACAGTTTGATTTTTCATGCATGTGTGTCTTTGTAAGCTTTACATGATTGCTTAAATCTTCAGCTGTCTTAAGCTGCTAAACCTTTCCTTTCATGGGCTGTTTCTATCATTTGATCTTTGCTCCTGATCTGTGTTGTGTGCAGGTATTGAGTGCCCCCGAGGGTCCCGTAACATGCCAGGAGGAACCCCTGAGCCATTCAGCGAGGAGGCAACACTCTTCACCAAGGAGCTGGTGTTGCAGAGAGAGGTAAGAGACCACACTTGTTTACCATCCCACAACATTTTGGGTCTTGGTTATAAGTACCAATTGTAAGGTCTTGACTCTCCCATGCCTGGTACAGCAGCCATCCAGGGCTCTCGAGTGGCACCCTTTCACCCTGTGTGTGTCAGACAACTATGAGAGGCTGTCAGAATGAACGTTGTAGGGTTTTTATCCCAGCAGGAAAGACTTTTTACAAATTGTATTGTAGGCAACCTACAATACAATTTGTAAAAAGACAAGTGAGGGACTTACTCACGTCTGCTTCTGTATGCACAAACAGGCAGCTTTTACCTTTAAGCCATCTCAAACAGTGTTAGTTTTTATTCTTTAGTGTTATGTGAACAAGCTTGTCATTGCGGTATGAGCTAATGAGGTGAAGGTTTTTATTTATTTATTTATATATTTATTTTTATATGGAGTTGACTCAATTGGTCCTGGGTATTATGGGCTGGATCCCTCATCCTGCATCCTGTGCATTTGTAAGAGAATAAAAACAGGAGAGAGTGAAAGAGATTTTTTTAATGAAGTTTTTAGGAATTTTCCGTTAAGAGTATGTTTTCTCAGTAACCTAGTAACAAAGCCTCTGCTAAAGCTGATGTGAATGTGTTTGTGTATTATGTTCAACATTTTTAAAAACATTTCTAGAGTGGATTATATTTCTGCAGTACTGCTGCTCTTGCAGGATAGTTCAGTGGGCTACATAATAAAGTGATATGATTTGTTATGAGAGTTTTTTTTTTTGTCACTTTGTAATAACCACAAAGTGTAGAGGTGGAAATCTTGGGTGCATTCTCTGCAGCTGTGCAGTATAACATTCATGCATACAGATCATGATTTACAGAATAACACATCTACAGTATTCACATGAGTCAGTCACAGTAAACATGTAGATCTCAATGCACAGTATCCATATATGCAGTTGTGGTGTGGTATAAAATGTGTAGGTGAGCAGTGCATTAGTGCAGATGGAATTGTGAAGGGGTGCAGAATAGTGGAATGTATGAGACACGCTGCATCACGGTCAGATATCCGTTTGTCTATCAGTCAGTGTAGAGTCCAGTGTAAATGTAAAGGAAGTGCATGGAAGGTAGAGGGAGTTTTTGGTGGTGTTGTGAGTTACAGTTCATCTGATGGCCTGCAGTAGAAACTGTCCTGCAGCCTGCCGGTGTGGGATTGGATGCTGTGACACCGTCTGACTGATGGTAGCAGTGAGAGCAGTCCGTGGCAGGAGTCAGTGATGATCCTCTGTGCTTTCCTCACACACTGGTGTAGGTGTCCTGTGGGCAGAAAGTGTTGGGCTATCTGCACCTCTCTGCAGAGCTCTGTGGTTAAGGAAGGTATTCTACCCATACGAGGTACTGATGAGGTTAGTCAGGATGCTCTCCACTGTGGAGGTGTAAAATGATTTGAGGATGTCTCCGCTCATATCCAACTTCAACTATCTGCGGAAGAAGAGACGCTGGTGAGCTTTTCACCACTTCCTTGGTGTGAGTGTTCCTCAATGATATGAACACTTGAAGCTGTTGACCTGCTCCCCTGGTGATGGTGATGGTGATGGGGTGTTCTCCCTGTCCTGTCTCAAAGTCCACTTTGGCTCACCCATACCATGCTCAGGAATGTCGTCTGGACCCATCGGAAGGATTGGGTTCCAGCTGCTACAGAGACAGAGCCTTGAAATGAGCATAAAAATGATTAAGCTTGTCTGGTTGAGAGGCAGCTGTGCTCATAGCAGAGTGTTTATTTCCTTTAAAGTCTGGGAAATTGTTTATTTCTTGCCAAGTGCCTCTTGTGTCAGTGGTGTTGGACTGCGCTTCTGTCTCGTCTCTGTACTGCTGTAATTCTAATGGTTTTACGAAGAGTATATCTGGCTTCTTTATACTCCTCTTCCTTGCCACAACTAAAAGCAGAGGTTCCTGCTTTAAGCATGCATGGCATTGTTACAGCACAGATTCTGCTTTGGAAGATTCAGATTGTTTTGGTTTCCAAAACGTCTTCGATGCATTTCTTATTGAAATTTCTATATGTCTGAATAACCCTTGATTAAACCATTGCAGGCAGATCGAAAATTCTCTCAAGCCATGTGATCAGTCCTGTAGGACAGAATCAGAGGATGTGGGACGGATTTGTCGTGTGTTGCTGTGATGTGTTGAAATTATAAATTCATTTATTGTTTTTAAAAATATGGTGGACATGTAGTATCTCTCATAGCTGTTTATTCTTTTCAGTCATACTTTTTTGAATAGTGTTTAAATATTGTTGGAAAATATTCTGAGCACGTAATCATAAATATATAGAGATGTGTTACAGCTATGCTGGTGTGTTTCGTTTTTTTATCCTCTGATTTGAGATATTGAGGAAGATGTTTATAGATATTTTATTATATAGATACACTTTATTTGGTAGTCTGTTGAATCTGGTCTTTGATAAGCTGATGGAATGAAATAAGAGCCTTGTATCAAATGAAACGATAAAATGCATGGCATCATTATAGGTCTGTCTGTTCCGCACTGTACCATACCTCTGCACCCCTAGAGGGAAAAAAGTTCTTTGGCAGGCTGAGGCTTTCTGGTTTGAAATGATTACTGATCAAATAAGGGCTGTTTGGTCAATCTGTTGTTTCGTAGACATTTGCTTTATTTCCTCTCCTTCTGTTCCTCTGCAGTTCTTGGGTAATAATGAAGAAGAGCATGACTTGCTTGTGTGTTGCTAAGTGACTGGACAGCAAGAAATAGCGAGAAAGGTGGGGGGTGGATTAGAAAAGGAGAGAGAGAATGAGAGAGAGAAAGAAATGGAGAGAGAGAATGAGAGAAAAAGAGAGAGAGAGAGGCTTTTAGCTCACCACTGTTTGAAATAGTCATTCTTCTCCTCCACTCCTCTGTTTCTTTTTCTCTTTTTCTCTTCATCTTTGGCTGAACCTTTGTGTGGGTGACTTTTGTGCTGTATTAAAGCAGAATGCTCTAACAAATCATTTTGGAATTTAAAGTTATGATGTCTCTGAGCTGTGGCAGTCAGTAGGGTCGTGACAGTACCAACATTTTTGATGCCAAGACCAATTGTAGTATTGTGCTTTTTAATACCAACATGATAATGCTGTATGTATGATGAACCCCACCCTCTGGCTGCTCACCATTGCCTCTCCCCAGCTAAAGCAAACCTTGTGGCACCTTGTTAATTTCTCTGTTGTGTGCTGAAGCGAACTCTGAGGAACTTTAATGCTTGTACAATGAATCTCAGTAGCTCTTGTGCATTTTTGTTGATCATATCGTTTTAACTCAGAAGTCAATTTCACATGGAGTCTCTGCTGCAAAATACATAATTTTGGCTGATACTGGTCATTGTGGGGTTCTGAGTGATTGCTGCTTTCACCCACACTGAAAGGCTCTGTGTGTATGTGCCATTAAACAGAATCTGTGCATAAGTTTTTTTTGTTTTGTTTTGTTTGTTTTTTATATTTTACCCCCATGTCTGTTTTGAAAGCTAGCATTTCATCCCAGATCACTGGCAAGCATCCTGACAATGGTGTGGCTCTTGTGTTTTTGTGTTTATTTGTTTGCTTGGGATCTGTGCACATAGTAAGTTTTTGTGTGCACTGTGACATCTTATTCTGTCCTTTTCTTATTCATTGTGTCTCTGTAGGACTCCTGTTCATCTGTGTGCTTCTGTAGCACATAGGTTTAGGGAAAATGACTAATCTAGAGCAATCATTTCTAGGCACTAGTAGTCCCATGCTGGTTTAGGCTAGCACCGTGGCTGACCTCTGCTGGCAGTGAGGACAGTGACGTACCCAGAAAGGAGCATCTAATGTCTGTGTGCTTTTCTATCCAAAGCCTCCCACTGTGACACTAAAGAAAGGACAAGCAGGGCTGAAAGAGCTCAGTATCCTCATACTGCTCAGCTGTGAAGTGTGACTGCACACGAGAGAAAGAGGATGAGTGTAACAATACGCTATTAATGCAAATCCTCCCAGTCCTTAGCCAACTGATTGTGATTTTACAGTCCGACATGTTTGTGTGTTTTATTTTTATAAAATGGTGCTGCTGTAGCGCTGGGAAGACAGAAATCATGTGAGCCCATGCTGTCAGTTAGATTTATGCCTACCTTTCGCAGCATCTCACACATACACACCATGTTTGTGTAAAATAGAGGCACTATTCCAGTTCTCTGTGGTACATTTCTGCAGTATTGCAAACTGGAACAAAGATGAGGTGAATATGCACTGTACTGTAATGCAGCATTATTAAAGGATGTACCAAGAGCTGTTAAAATGCCTGTTTTGTTAAATCTCTTACAATTCTTACAAAAATGTTTTTACAGAAGAAAATTTATTTCCTATGTAGACAGTATATAGTCTAGTTTGCACTTCCGTGCCACCAGTTGTGAAGAAAAAACACAACAGTCTGAAAAACCCGTCAGGCCAACTAAATAACTATTAATAGACCAGCCCCCCAGCTGCCATGAGCTGCCTCTCTGTCATGTCGGGTTGTGGATTGAATTATCTGAAATGCTGGAGCATCATTATATTTGTGTAAATCACAAAGTGGGCTGGTTCAGGTCAAGAGGTCTTTGAAATAGCATCAGCCACAGTGGGCTGACCCATGTACATTAGGGTAGTAAGATAACATACAAACATCAAAGCATACAGTTCAACTTGAGATGGAAGACGGGCAGTGGAAAGAAAAAAAAACAAAGAATCGAGGCAAATACTAGTTTTATAAAACTGGTAAGTGTGTGTGTGTGTGTGTGAGAGAGAGAAATGCAGTTATTAATGGTTTGAAGTTAGCCCTACACTTTATTCATGGAGTATTTAATTCTTTTGGCAACCTGTAATTTACATTTACTCATTTGTTTGACGCTTTTATCCATGCCTAGTGCTGTAACCATGGAGTTACTACTGCCCCAAACGAATAATTTAAGAAAGCATCTATTAGCATGCTTTGCCATTTAGGTGTCTGATGTTTCTCTTGTTTAATTAGCTGCATGCTGTTGGTGATGAAGCACAGTGTTGTGGAGGCCACAGTTAACATGCCCCCATTTCAGACCTGGTATTAATGTTGGGTTAAACTACAGCTCCAAACAGTGGAATAATAACTTCTGAACAGATGTTCAAGAGTGTTCTTAAGCAGGCTTTCAACTGTATGTCTGTAAACACTGTGTGTAAAAATAGGTGCATATGAGCGAAAGCCACCTCATATGATGCAAGTGCATTCTCCATCATGATTGGTCAGAAGTTGATTAGTTTTCTATACATTGCATGGTCTGTTCTTTGGCACTCACATTTTTTCCAGTGCTGTGTGAGTAACTGGAGCAGAATAATGAAAATGACAAACCATGGTCAATAGTTGTTGCCTTTGGGTACATGTATTTGGAGGTTAGACTTCTGATGTGATACTAGCACTCATGCTGTAGTCTTCCCTCTTTACCCTCTAACATCACATACCCCTTTACATCCTCTCTTCCTAATCATGAATGTGACACACAAACACATAGACAACATGAATGCCTGCCCAATATTAGCGTGCGAGCAAGGAGCTCTATCCCTTTAGGAATTCCTACACTGCCATAATCTGTTCAGGTTTCACTTAAAAGCACACTGGTGTTTAGGGCAGTTACTGCTTGCCTTGAAGGACAGAGCACAGGAGCAACAGATTCACTAATGATCACATCAACCACATCAATGGAGAAAAAATGTGATCTCAGTGATTTTGCCCGTGGCATGACAAGCTAGTTTGAGATTTTCACACAGTCTCTAGAGCTTACTCTGAATGATGCAATAGAGAAAAACGTCCAGTGAGCTGCGGTTCTGTGGACAGAAACACCTTGTTAACGAGAGAGGTCAATGGAGAATAGCCAGAGTGGTTGGAGCTGACAGAAAGGCTACAGTAACTCAGATAACCACTCTGTACATCTGTGGTGGGCAGAAAGTCATATCAGAATACACAGCACATGGAAGCTTCAGGTGATTGGGCTACAACAGCAGAAGACATGTTACATTCTGCTTCTGTTAGCCAAAAGCAGAAGGTGCATGATGCTTCTTCTTCTTCTTTCGGCTTCTCCCTTCAGGGGTCGCCACAGCGAATCATCTCTCTCCACCTATCCCTATCTTCTGCATCCTCAACCCTTGCACACACTAGCTTCATATCCTCATTAATTCCATCCATATACCTCCTCTTTGGCCTTCCTCTTTGCTTCCTGCCTGGCAGCTCCATGTCCAACATTCTCCTACCAATATACTCACTCTCCCTCCTCTGAACATGTCCAAACCATCTTAATCTGGCCTCCCTAACTTTGTCCCCCAAACGTCCAACATGAGCTGTCCCTCTGATGTACTCGTTCCTAATCCTGTCCAACCTTGTCACTCCCAAAGAGAACCTCAACATCTTCAGCTCTGCTACCTCTAGCTCTGACTCCTGTCTCTTCCTCAGTGACACTGTCTCTAAACCATACAGCATGGCCGGTCTCACCACTGTCCTGTACACCTTCCCCTTGATTCTCGCTGATATTTTCCTATCACACAGAACTCCCGACACCTTTCTCCACCCATTCCAACCTGCTTGCACTCGCTTCTTTACCCCTTTCCCACACTCTCCATTACTCTGGACTGTTGACCCCAAGTACTTAAACTCCTGTACCTTCTTCACCTCTTCACCCTGTAACCTTACTGTTCCACTTCCCTCCCTTTCATTCACACACATGTACTCAGTCTTACTACGACTGACTTTCATTCCTGTTCTCTCCAGCGCAAACCTCCACCTCTCCAGGTTTTCCTCCACCTGCTCCCTGCTCTCACTACAGATCACAATGTCATCTGCAAACATCATTGTCCAAGGAGACTCCTGTCTGACCTCCTCTGACAACTGGTCCATCACTATAGCAAACAGGAAGGGGCTCAGAGCCGATCCCTGATGCAGTCCCACCTCCACATTGAACTCCTCTGTCTGACCTACAGCACACCTCACCACTGTCCTGCTCCTCTCATACATGTCCTGCACCACTCTGACATACTTCTCTGCTACTCCTGACTTCCTCATACAGTAGAAGGTGCATGATACTGCATGTGACAAATCACATGCAGTGATCCAACACCGGTTTCATGAGAATTTCTGAAATGGAGTCTCCAAGGAATGTTTCTGTCCTGACAAAGAACAACTCTTCCCAGTATTAGTGCAGCGTTCCTAATAAAGTGCTCAGTGATTGTATGTAAGAAGCACTTTTATATATCATTACAATTTCTTACTGGGGTGATCTGTACAGCTATATTTCTAGGACTGCAGCTTCAATTTTGTTTTGATAATTGATTAATTCATTGATTATTGTCAATTATTGTTTTTAATTATATTCAGTGCTAAAAATAATTATTTAAAACGTTTCTTTGCAGCATTTCAATCAGCTAACACTACTACTGTTAACCGCTAACACTACTACAGAACTGTTACGTAGATTTAATTCAGTAGCAGGTCGCTAACTGCAGTCCAGCATTACTTCATTGCAGACGTAATCTTCCCTGCATTTCAGGACAGGATTTATTTCGAGCAGGATTCAGAATAACAGCTATTTCATAAGACATTTATTTATAAAAAAAGATATTTGTTAAATAAATATCTGCCTCCTTTGTTATTAACTGGAACAATCTGAAACGAAATCAAGAAAATTCAGACATCATAAAAAAGGTACATAGTAAAGGGGAAAAATAATTTTTTTATTGCATTTTTACGACATTTGGCACAGTACAAAATTTATGGTGCTTACAAGATAAATCTGTAAATATCAACTTAGAGCTTTTTTTTTTTTTCCTCTTAAAGAAAAACTTATCAATATAAATAATTTCAATACTTTTTTTTTGTTTTACTGCATTCTCTATAGTATGGTTAAGAATTCCACAGAACGTCCTGTGAAAACACGACCCTCATTTCTTCATCTCATTGTGACATTTTACACAAGGTAGAAAATAGACTTTTAAACAACTTTTCATTGTGTACGCTCAGCTTCTCTATCACCAGCCCATGGTCACACAAAGATGTGTATGTTTGTGTGCGTGTGTGTGTGTGTATGAGGTGTCCTGGGAAAGTCATTCACAATTTTGACGTATTTTAAAACATGAAATTCGAAAACACACACCATTTCCTGAACTGTTTCTTTTGCACTTCTCTGCATTCATAATTCCTTCCCCATTCCACTGAAATACATCCTCACACTTATCGTCTAATAGCAGCTGTCATGTATTCATATTGTTTGAATGAACTCTAATATGTAGTAAATGAAATACGCAAATTAAAAATACGACAGTGAATACTAGGTCTATCTACATAGCAGGTTTTATTCATAAACTACAGGCTGTTTAAACCTCCAGCCTGTACAGTAACCTTTCAGGGTTTAATAATAAGCTGTTTTATATAAGAAAGACGTTTAAACTATTTTCGTTATCTCGCCTCTATATTATCATTTGAAAACATCTGAACCTGATTTAATCTGATCATCCTGAGCAGACAAGCCATAGTAAGCACCCTACCTACCTCAACATTTGAGAGAAAAAACCCCACATAAATAAAGAGTAGTGACACTTTATCAAAATATCAGTGGAAATTGAGAAATCTCTTGAGTCGGCATCCACATCGGTATCTCACTAAAACGTCCCTTATAGCTTTTAAACACAAGACTCCTCATCGCTTCACCATCATGATTGTATATTGATGAGAACATAATCACTGCTTGTCTAAACGATCCACATTTGTATTAGGTAATGTAAAGTTTTAAGTAAGTGCTGTTTTTGGTGCCATGGTGCTCAGGTGTATCACAGATCATTTGATAGCTTTGTTTATGAGCTGAATAGCTTGAGTCCGGTTCGTTAAATAACTGTCCAACTATCTGATCAAAATGACATTCAGTTTGAGGAAGTCACACTTAGCTCAGACTGAGTCAGTGTGATTATTAATCTGATCTCTGCTCATGTCCAAAGCAATGCTAATGAGTACATAAAATATTTCTATGTATTTTTCTACACATTATATATTATGGGCAGGAAAGCTCAATATTGGTCAATTTTAATTTTTATTTTTGTGTTTTTGCCAACACTCCATGGGTTTTCCCAGACACACACACACGCACACATGCACACACTCTCTCACTCACACTCACTCACTCATTCTCTCTCTCATGCACACACACTCTCTCTCTCACTCACACTCACTCTCTCACTCACTTTCTCTCTCTCATGCACACACTCTCTCACTCTCTCTCTCTCACTCACACTCTCTCACTCACTTTCTCTCTCTCTTTCTCTCTCTCTCTCATGCACACACTCTCTCACTCACACTCACTCACACACACTCTCTCTCTCACTCACTCACTCACTCACTCACTCACTCACTCACTCTTTCTTTCTCTCTCTCTCTCTGAAAGAACCCACCCTGTGTGTGTGTGTGTACATGTGTGTTTCAGCTTGGTGTGTTCTTTTAGATCAGGGCTAGATTTGAGTCTCTTGCACTTTCTCCTTGTTGTGTGTTTTTATGATGAAGGGCCCAGGCATACTGATGCTGTGTAAAGTTCGTGGAAGGGAGTTTCCAGTGCTGCTGTTTTCTGTCCATTTATTTGTATGTCCCCATGACTTGTATGAGTTCTGAGTGCTGTATTTTATCTCACGCTGGCTGTAATCCATCTCAGGTTTTTGGGGGCTCAAATCTTGTTTGTGACTAAAGTACTCTGCTTTGATTGGGCTGTATTCTGGCTTAAATGCACTGTAGTCTGGTTTAAAATGACTACAATCCATCTTCAGGGGGCTGTAGTTGACGCCACATTTGTTAGGAATGTAATCAGATTTGGGCTTGTGCATACTGTAGTCCATTTTGGGTTTGTGAATGCTATAATCTGATTTGAAAGGGCTGAAGTCCAGTTTGACTGCTTGAGATTTGTAGTCAGGTTTGTAAGTGCTGTATCCAGGTTTGTATGAACTGTGGTCAGTTTTTTTGTGTATGTGATAATCAGGCAGTGACTTGTGCGTATAGTTTGTTGAAGGTTTTTGAGAAATATAGTCCAAGTGTTCAAGTGTGTTGTAATCAAATTTGGACAGGTGTTTAGTGTAGTCTGTCTTCAGAATGTCTAGAGTATCGTCTGATTTGAGTTTGGATTTGCTAAAATAAGCTTTGGGTTTGTGGATGCTATAATCTGTTTTGAATTCAGGTGTGTGGTAGGGATAGTCTAATTTGTGGGTGATGTAGTCTAATTTTTGAATGCTGTTGTGGTCCATCACTGGTAGTTTCACCGTCCCGTCTCCTGACATACTGGCGGCAGAGGCGGGTGGTGGAAGGTCTTCCTTATCTACCTGAACAATCTCTACAGACCTTGTTGCTGAAACTGTGCTCCTTTGTTGATGGCGCTTCCTTAGTTTATAGAACACAATAAGCATGATTGCTGCTAGCAGTGTTACTGCCAGAAAGCAGCCAATAATGATCTTGGTAGTCTTCATCACCTCATCCAGACTGGCAGAGTTGGACGGTTTCTCTGTTGTCACTTTTGATGTGGGCTTGGCTGGCTGGCGGCTAGGTGGTATGTCAGTGCTTTGGAGGATCACTGTTGGTGTTGAGATGAAAACTGGTTGAAAGACTGAAGGTGAAGTAGTGGTTGTGGAGCTCTGATCTGTTTCTGTAGTGGTCTGGCGTTTGGGCATGTTGGACATTGGGTTGAGAACGTTTCCTGTAACTGTGGGTAAATAGCTGAGGTTGGATGTATTGAGCTCTGCTGCACTCACATTTAAATAAGCTGAAGCATTGGATTTTCCTGCTGCGTTGGACACCATGCAGGTGTACATGCCTGTGTCACTCACCAGCACATTTGAGAAGTTTAGAGTCCCATCCTTAACCACAGTTATGCGTGGGTGGTTTGTTGCGTGTGTCAGTATAGCTCCATTTGGTAAAAACCACTGCACTGATGACATGGATGCTGTTCGACATCGAAACTCTGCTACTCGATCAGCTGAAATATTAAGGTCTCTTGGAGCATCAGAAATGAAGGGCGCAGAACACTGCATTGCTTCTGTGTCTCCTTGGTCCACATCCACCAGCCTACGGCCTCTCATATGTGCTGGTGAATGGCATCTGCCACAGCAGGTTGAGTTTGTACGGATGTTCTGATGCAGCCACCGTGCTAACCAGAGTGAATCACAGTTGCAGTTCCAGGGGTTATGATGGAGGTGCAGTTCCATCAGGTTCCTCAGTGGGGAAAACAGGTCATAGGGTAGAGAGCTCAGGTTGTTGTGGGCTAGGTTTAGGTCTACCAGTGATGACAGGTCATCAAATGCATTACGTTCAATTAGTCCTATGTTAGAGTTCATGATCCATAGCTTTTTAAGTGAAGTCAGTCCTCTGAAGTAGCTGGGTTTGATCACGGGGAAAAGGTTCTCGGAGATCTCCAACTCCTCCAGTACTAGCAGTGAGTTCAGGTAGGGAATATCCCCTTTGATGTTGCACATACCCAAGTTGAGGTACTTCAGGTTGACCAAACCTTCGAAGGCCCCTTCAGAAATGTACTCAAGCTTTCGCAGCTCACCCAGGTCCAGTCGCATGAGAGAGGGCACACGATTAAAGGCATAAGAAGGGATGCTTTCAATGGGGTTGTTTCTGAGCCACAGTTCCCTTAGCTTAGAGAGATATTCAAAGGCCCCACTAGGCACCACAGTCAGTCTGTTATCAAAGAGCTCCAGGGTGTTCAGATTGTTCAGCCCATTGAAAGCTCCCACTTCGATCTCTCTGATGGCATTGCGTCCTAACTGGAGCACCTCCAGGTGATGGAGATGGCGAAAGGAGTCAACCTGCACTGCCTCAATGGCATTCTCCATTAGATTGAGGTGTCTTGTGTTGGTGGGAATGCCGGGGGGCACCTGAGTGAGGCCACGGCGGGTACACACCACTTTGCTGAACTGGTTACTGCAGGAGCAAACAGGGGGGCAACCCTGAGTCCCAAGTGCACCCACCACCTCCTCCACATACGCTTGCACCATGAGAAAGACGACAAAGAGCAGGGCAGCTTTCCTGACTCGATGTGCAGCTACACGCTCCAGGACACTCATGTTGTGGCACACTCATATTTCAACATGGTCTTGGGGAGGGAGGGAGCAAGATTGGGGAGGATGGAGGTAAGAAGGGAATAACAGGAGGGATTTGTGTCCAGTTAAGAGAGCTAGCCCTACCCAGGGTTAAGCAAAACTCTCACTCGGTTTTCCATTTATAGTACTGGGGGTGGGGTAATTTTCAATGAAAGGTGTATGAGATCAAAAGGGATGGGTTCAGTGGGCAGAAGTCAAGCATTAATAAATTAGAAGGAAATAACAGACTGAATGTATTAAAAGGGTTGGAAAGACCAGAGACCTACCTCGCTGAATTTACAGGTCCATTTTTTTTTTTTTTTATAACATAGGTGCATATATTGTACTCCTGTATCCAAAGGCAAATCCTTTTGAGTGGTTTTTTTTTTTTTTTTTTTTTGGTGGAAAACACAAGATAAGCAACAAAATGATTACTAATAAATCCACAGAGAAGTATATGAAGCAATAGAGCTTTAGGCTAGGATAACATTCCGGTTTTGACGCATGCGCCTTTGCTTGTTGACGCTCTGTCCGCAGATAGTCCTTGGAAATTGTCGTTTGATGCCACCACTAAATACCTATAATAAATCTCCCTGGTGAAAGCCTACATGCACTAAACCAGGGGAGAGGGGTGAAAAGGGAGGGGGTGGTAAGCATGAAAATTCCACCGTCTTTTCAAATGCTCTCCTCTCCTTTTGTTTATCCTTCAGTTTTTTCCACTCATTTTTTCCTGTTTCTGATGTTCTTCTGTCACTGCTTGTCCATTTGTCTGCGTGGAGCCCAGTTAAAAAGGCTGACACACGCACTGCAGTCATTAGGTTATGTTTTTTCCCCTGATGTAGCTCTACACTCGCATATGGCGGCAGCTGCACCCTTCTTCACATGCTCTCGCAACAATCCGTCGAATTTTTTCAATAAAGGTTGGAGAGAAGGTTTCAGTTTGGAGGTAGCGGTAAAAAAAATCCGTTAAGGCTTGTTCACTGCAGAAAGCGTTCACTCGCGTTCAAGCACGCTGTCTCTTGTTCCCTTGAATGAGAGTGAGGAGAGAGAGAGAGTGAGAGAGCCTCTCCTCCCCTGCTATGACGCTGCATTGATCTGGAAAGTATCTGTATTGTATGGAGCTGAGATGAGTGTCCTTAGCTGAGAGCAGTTTTGGAGAGCTCATCCCCTTGTTGGCTGCCTAGGCGCCTGGCTCGAGCTGCTGGAGGATTGTTCTGGCAAGGAAAAAGCGCATCCCCACGGCAACAGCATTCTCATTCTCCCTGAAAGTCTCTCCCTCCCTCCCTACCTTCCTCCCTCCTTCCCTCTCTCTCTTTCCCGCTGCTGTTTCTGGCTCAGTCTTTTTTCCGCTGCATTGTAGCAAGCAGATGAGACACAGGCTTATGCTCTCACTCCCCCTTTTGTCCTTCAGTGGAAGTGCAAATGCTGACACATTTTGCTTCAAGCAGTGCATTGGTTTGATGCAGTTTTTTTGTGCATCAACATCCTTGCTCACCTCTCTTGCTATCTCATCTTCTCTCACCCTCTTTGCACTTTCTTGCTCAGTTTCTGGGTTCTTGGTTCTTTATAAGTACAGTTTTGCTCTGTAAAATTCTTTACAGAGGCTTCGGGACTGCATAACACTATTTGGGGAAGGACCGCAGTGAGAGAGAGCAGCTTGCCCTGATTTTACAGATTCATACTTTCCAACTGATGAATGTCTTGGGTCACACACTTTAGCCCCCTAAAATCCTTTTGAAACAGGCACAGGGTGATGCCTTTTCCTTAGAAAAGAATGTGTAACAGTGGATTAGCTGAGAGACAGAGTGGGCTGTGCAGGGCAGGAGCATTTGCCTGTTTCTGTCATATCTCCTCTCTCTCTCTCTCTCTCTCTCTCTCTCTCTCTCTCTCTCTCTCTTGCTGCCTCCCTCACTTTACTCTTGCTGTTCTCTTTCTCTCCATCTTCATAGTTTTGAAACAGTTCCTCAGAGTGCAAATGCAATGAAGCAGTGCACCTTTGTGAAAAGTGTGACCTTTGGGGCAGGGAAGGGAGTGATCAATTACTGTATGGAGCTTTATATTTTGCATATATAAATCTTTGCACATTCTTTTATGCCAGGGCTTTCTATATTATTTTAAAATGATCTGACTGGCTATAGGTCTTCATTCTAACCAGGCTGGATCAACATTTGATTACACTTATTTAGCTTGTCCACCTTGATCTGCAGTCAACTCAGAATGTGTATGTGTGTGTGTCTGATGTATATATTCCAGTTAACCCAGCTTGTCACAATGTGGCTTGTCAGTTAATCCATAGTGGAGGTGCAGTGCAGGAGCCTCAAGGTCCACTAAATCAGACCTGTTTACAAAACAAAAGAAAAACTAAATTTTAGCATCAGCATTTATTTAGATTGAACAAAAATTTGTGTTCTAAACTGATGTAATGTATTCATGTTCAGTTACATCCCCACTTTTTAACATATACCCTCAAATACTGAGACAGTGGAAAACACCATGGGATTAAGCTTCCTTTTGTGTGTCCACTTCTGATCCACAATGTCTTTTGCCCCATCCCTCACCCCTCCCCCTCTTTTTTGGCAGTGTTTTTTAGTATGTGCTTTATACTCTTACTCTTACTCTTAGTATGTGCTTTATACTCTCCCAGGCTGTTGGTATTCTGAAGAACAGGAGAACTGAAGTGATTCTGGGTATCGGAGCTACTCCAGTGTACTGGCTCTGTGCAAACGCCTGTCCTAGCTATCCATTAATGACCTTCATTATGCCCAGTTCGATTTGTCCTTGAGGCACAAATTGATGAACAAAGAATATGCAACTGCAGCCATGTACCTTAAAATCATATGTATTTATGTATGTGTGTGTGTGTGTGTGTGTGTATATGTATATGTATATATATATATATATATATATATATATATATATAAAAATATATATATATATATATATATATATATATATATATATATATATATATATAAAATATATATATATATATATATATATATATATATATATATAATATATATATATTTTTATAAAAATATATATATATATATATATATATATATATATATATATATATATATATATATATATATAAAAATATATATATATATATATATAAAAATATATATAAATATATATATATATAAAATATATATATATATATATATATATGTGTATATATATGTATATATATATATATATATATATATATATATATATATATATATATATATATATATATGTGTATGTGTGTGTGTGTGTGTGTGTTTTTATAATATATATGTATAATATATATATATATATGTATAATATATATATATATATATATATATATATATATATATATTTATATATTGTATATATATGTATATATTATATATATATATATATATATATATATATATATATATATATGTATATATGTGTATATATATATATATATATATATATATATATTTTATGTATGTATAATATATATATATTATACACACACACACACACACACACACATCATATAATCCAAAAGCTAGAATACTAGTGTGGGTATATATATATCTCGAAAGGCTACACTATGTTCTACTGAGTTGCGTCTGAAAGTGCAGCCTGTAACTGAAACCTGCTTCTTTGAATATGGAAAATTTGGTTATTTTTTGTCTTAATGTGGTTACATCTTGCTTCCTTGACTAGAGATCCAGGGATTGAACAAAGTGAATGTAATTTGCACCAGCTGATGCATATGCAGTAGCTTACATATAGTCTTAATTCATGACAGTAGATCTACAGATGTGACCTAGATAGATGAAAAATTGATATAAATCTCCTTAAACAAAATACTGAGACATTAAAAGGAAGGTGTTTTCTGCTGCAGTGCAGGATTTAATAGTGGTGGTTAAGCGCAGGATGGGGAGGCAGTTAGCAACAGCTCCTGATTTATTTTGTCCTAATTCATATCATCTTGCAAATAATGTACTAATAGATTTCCTTTTCTGATATAGATACAGCAACTAGTTCAGCCAATGTTTTGTATAACATGACTAACAGATATGGAGATGCTGCTGCAGTCTGGTCCACACTGCTTATACAACTCAACCCTCATTATAAGTCCAGTATATTATTTGAATACCCAAAATCTCCTTTGAAAAAGAGACTTTTGAAAAAAAAATAAATAAACAGGCCTACAGATGTTTAAGACTACAGGAGGGAAAAGCAGAGTGAGAAAGGTGGGAAGAGACAGGAGAGATCATCACCTTTGATCTTGTAGGAGAGTTTCGCCATACTGTTAACACAAAGAATAAGAAATAAAACACATGCAGAGAAAATCCTAGGTCTATAACTGTCATGTAAAATAAGAAATATAATAGAGCTCAGGTTGGTTTTACAACTCCTGAAGATTTTTTATCTATCAGTGAGATGACAGAAGGTTTGTGTGGTACATAAGTCACATTTAACATTAGGTTAGAGAGTCAGAGATGAGTCAGATTTTCTTGAGCCGGGGTGTTATATAAATTCTGTAGGAGGCTAGATGTCAGTTTTAATCCCTTATGTAAAATAAATATGCAAGGTTGTATGATTTGGTCCGAAATGTTTCTTTTGATTTGTAGTCATTTTTATTTCTGCAAATGTCAATTCAGAGTAATCTTCAGTTAGTAACATGCTCACCTGACCTCAACCCAACTGAGCTTGCTTTTCACTTACTAAAGACAAAACTAAAGACAGAAAAACACACAAACATAAAGCAGCTTGAAGGCACTGATGTAAAGACCTGGCAAAACATTTCAAAGGGAGTACACTCCATATGTGGTGACATCCAAGGCTTCCAGATTTCATGCAGTCTTTGACTGCAAACAATTTGCATAAGCCTTATATTTACACTTATAGTTATGTTGGTTTTAATTTCTAAACAATTAATTCACAATTTTTGTAAAACCTCTTGAAATGAAACCTAAAGCCTACACATGATTGCACATACATTGTGGTGTTGTGGAGACGCAAAATTATGAAAATGAAAAATAATTTGTTGAGAAACAGTGCAGCAAGTGCTCTGATTGAAGCCTGTGGTTAATCTAATGATGGTGTACTGAAGATGCCTGAAAGAATCTCGGTGAGAACCCACTCATGGTGAATCAGGTACATCTTCACCATGTAATACTGGAGTGGTTGCTCACAGGAATGAGAACTTAAAAGAGCAGCCTAAAAGATGGCACTTGACATTGAGAACGTGTGCACCAGGTTCCTCTGTATACCAGTGAACCTCAGCCTGCTCACAAGTGGAGGTGTCTTTGGCTCTTCTTGTCAACATTTACTTCCCTATCTTGTCACTCAGCTGAACCCCCAGGTATCTGTAGGTCCTGCCTACCTTGCTCTCACCATGGGACCTGACTGAGGCTGGAGAGGACTGTGTATAGAAGTTCACCATCTCTTTGTCTTCTGGTTATGAGTTAAAGATGGCAGAGCTGATGCCATTTCAGAGAGCTGTCAGTGATCTTCCTGCATTTCTCCTCCCTCTCCTCACTAATACACCACACAGTTGCGCTAGAACCTTTGGCGCAGTGTGTGTGTGCATGTGGGTGAGAGTGTGCATGTGTGTGAGAAATACAGTCCCTCAGCGTTAGTTAACAGAGAATCTCGAGGCTTGTCACAGAGCCCATCTGTCATAGCGGTGCCCAACACCCACTGCCTCTTATCCATGCTAGTTATTTACCTTGCAGATGGAATGCTTAGCTCCACTTTCTGACCTGATAACCAGGGTTACTTGAGATTACATGGCCTTGCTGCCCTTCCAGATGTCTATCTCAACATGTGAATGTGTGAGAGAGTTTTAGTATGTTAATTAGATTTATTTTCCTGGAACTTTTTTTGGTTAAGCATGTTGTGGGTGAGCACATCGGGCTGTCACCTTAAGGGTTTAGCTTAATACAGCAGTATGGGTTTCACTCACATGCATTAGCTGCTAGATGAAAAAATGTCATTTGTTTCAGTGAGAAAGAGGCAGAAAAAGAAAGGGTGGTAAATGCCTCGCAGCGAATGGTGAAATAGAAACTACTCAGTGCAGTCAAAGTCAGTGACACTGCAGAGAAAAGCTTTCAGCTCCCTGGAGAGAAACATCTGCATATTCGAAGGGCAAGTAACGAGCTAAATGCAGGCCGCTAATGATAACAAGGCAAGACTGACTGGAGGCTAACAACCTCTTTATGAATAACATTCGGAAATGAAAGAGAGGGGGTTGTACCCTACTTTAGAAGGTCACCTGAGGGTAACATCAGCATGAAGAGGGGTGAAAGAATGGTGTACAAAACGCTGGGTAAGATTTAGATTTGTACCTCCTGTATGATTCTTTCAAGCTTACTTCCCTTTCGTTAGTGGTATCATAGCTGTCCAATAATCACTCCATTGAAACACTCCTGTATTAGAGACTTATGTTCTGAGTGAGAGCTTAATATCATTCTGTGAGCAGTGTGCACTGGTGTGTCTGTGTGTTTGCTTGTGCGCCTAAATGCAGAAAACTGCACGTGTCAACTGATGTCTATGAGGTGGCTTCACCTGTCATCTTGGAAGAGGGAATTACAGTGTGAGCTTACGAAAGCGATGTTTCAGCATCTTTACCTAAGCTCAATGGTGCAGAGCTGATTAAAAAAATATGACCCAGTATGAGGTTTATGAAGAAAAATGTTGTCAAAAATAATACCAAGATTGTGAATATTTATAGACGGTTTAAAATCAATATCAGCTGATAATTCTGACATTTTAGACAGGAGAGTTTTAGTGACTACAACGTTTATTTCAGTTCTGTCAGGGTTTCATTTAAAGGAAGCTTGTGTCCATCCAGTTTCATCCATCCAGTTCATATTATTAATTCATTCAGTTAAAGAAGAGGTGGATCTCTTAGTGAGAGAAATCTCGGTGTCATCCGTGTAACAGTGGAAGCAGTAACCGTGTTTGTAGTTAATCTGACTGAGCGGAAGCTTATTTGTTGTTCAAAAAAATATTGATGTGCTAATTTTCAATAAAGTCATTTTTAAAATGCATTTTGTTGTCTCTGCCTCATGTAAATATTTACACTGATTTAGGTAGTAAAGATAAGTGAGTTTAGAATCTTCTTCTTCTTCTTTCGGCTTTTCCCTTCAGGGGTCGCCACAGCGAATCATCTCTCTCCACCTATCCCTATCTTCTGCATCCTCAACCCTTGCACCCACTAGCTTCATATCCTCATTAATTCCATCCATATACCTCCTCTTTGGCCTTCCTCTTTGCCTCCTGCCTGGCAGCTCCATGTCCAACATTCTCCTACCAATATACTCACTCTCCCTCCTCTGAACATGTCCAAACCATCTTAATCTGGCCTCCCTAACTTTGTCCCCCAAACGTCCAACATGAGCTGTCCCTCTGATGTACTCGTTCCTAATCCTGTCCAATCTTGTCACTCCCAAAGAGAACCTCAACATCTTCAGCTCTGCTACCTCGAGCTCTGACTCCTGTCTCTTCCTCAGTGACACTGTCTCTAAATAAGTGAGTTTAGAATATTTAAGTTAATTAAGGTTACTTTTCTTATTAACCATATGAAAATCATTTAATTTTTGAACTGTGACTGGAGTTTGTTTCCTTGTAACAGTTGACTGACTTGACAGATAACAGTAAGCTACATTAAAGTGGTATCTTGTCAGGTGTAAACCAGGCTGCTGCCTCAGTCCAACCTGCAGATGTTATAAGCCGAGGTGTCTTTTTCTAAGCTTGTTCATTTGCATGTGTCTCCAAGATCTTTTTTTATTTTAAAAATGACATTTCTCAGATGTAATAAACTTTCTTTCTTTCTGTTGTAGGTAGAGGTTGAGGTGGAGAGCATGGACAAAGCAGGCAACTTTATTGGCTGGCTTCACATCGAGGGGATAAATCTGTCTGTGGCATTGGTGGAGAACTCGCTCTCGAAGGTTCACTTCACAGCTGAGCGCAGCTCCTACTTCAAAACCCTGCTGTCTGCTGAAGAAGTGGCCAGGCAGAGGAAAGACAAGGTGAGGTGTACCCCCACCCCCCGCACACACACACCATCACAGACATTGCATTTAAATGAGATCAGACTGGACAGTCAGTATTATTTTGTGTCCCCAGTCTCACTCTGGTTTGAGGAGCGAATGCCAGTGTTATCTATACCTGTCTATAAATTGTCTGTGTATCTATAAATCTTTGCTATCTAAATTGGAGGGCCCTTAAATGCATTGCTACTGTTGCTTTGTGTTTTGACTGTTACGTTTTCATTATTGGCTCTTATTAAAAACCTGTGTTCTAAATAAACTCTTGAGTGTTTGGGTGGGAGTAGAGTTGTGCTGTATGTTCGCTGGTGCTCTCCTCTCTACTCCAGTGGACTTTGATTGATTAAAATGTCTCTCTGTGATCCTAAACTCTTTCATCATGTACTGAAAAATAACTCTGAATACTCTATTTCTATTTTTTTCACCAAAGAAAAACAGTGGTCACTATAACATACTGATGGTGTGTATGTTTCTGTGGTGATTCTGTTCCTAATTCTTCTGTTAGTTGCTCTATATGTTAGTCCAGTGTATTGTCATATCCTGTTATATATTGCTGTATTTTTGGCTACTATTTAATCAAGGCTGATACTGAGGCATTGGTGGCTCAGTGGTAGGTTGCTCGCCTATCATGCGGAAGGCCCGGGTTCGATTCCCAGCCAATGCCTCAACCCCAGCCACTGGATGCAGTGCCGGTCCCAAGCCCGGAAAAATGGGAGGGTTGCGGCAGGAAGGGCATCCGGCGTAAAACCTGTGCCAAGTTGTTGTGCGGACCAGTTGGTACGCTGTGGCGACCCCGAACAGGGAGCAGCCAAAAGCAACTTCTATTTAATCAAGGCTGATATACATCTGAATGCCAGACTGTTAGCTTCATTTAATGCTACATACTTATTTGGTGTCGATTAAAGCCCTGATCAGTAATAGATTCATTTACAATAAACACTTTAAATGTAAAAGATCTAATATTTATCAGATCAAGATCAAAAGTTCTGACTGTGCATATGGTATTATCACATTTTATTTGAATTACATTACTAAAACCATCGTTATGAGATTCTCTACAAGTTCAGCTTAGGGAACAATCACGGTCTTGATGTTGTGGATGCTGTGTTGCTGTACAAGGCAGCTAGCAGGTTGCTTCGACTCTTCTTTTTATGTGACTCAGAGTTGTGCTGCAATAAATGAGAACAGCACCTTCTCGATTGGGATGGACACTGTCCTACTCTAAAGGCCATTTTCTGTCAAAACTACTGCCATTGCCCTCGCCCTCATGGACATCCAGCAGTTCTGACTACAAGCTGCTGCATACTGATCAGCTTCACTTATTAACACACCTCTATAATATTAGCTTTAGTAACTTATTCTTGATGAGCTCATGTATAATTAGCTAGTAAATGGATATTTTAGAAAACCTGTCTATTTCTAAGACCCTGAAACTCCCTGCAGTGTCCTAGCTCTAGTGTGTGCACATAACTACAGCTGCTGGAGCCCATAAAAGCCTCGATCATTTTATGTGTTATAGAATAGTACAGTAGAGCCTCTTATAACCAGAGCTCTTTCAGCCTGCTTCACAGTGAGTGTCTTACTGAGGAGAACAAACCTGTTTGACGTGTGAAGGGGGCAGGAGTAGTGTTCCTGTGGGCATCAGCATTAGCTCTGGCTCTGTTCCCTACCACTGAATTGTCACTCACCCGCTCTAATGCTGGTGAGGAGGGTGATTGCTCGCTCTGCCTAAAGGGCTTCCTGCAGAGTTTATGCTGCTCTCACAGGGACATGACTGAACTTCCCCATGGTGAATTTCTGGCTTTCAAATAATTAGCTTCTTATTTGATTAGCTGCTCTCATAAACGTAAACAACAGCCTAGTCCCACAATCCAGACCATTTGTCTAATGACCTATTAATTACTTATTTTAATTAATTACAACAGCACCTTTTTCAAATACAACAGTGAATACATGTTATCTTTTCACCTTCTCAAGAATGAAAGTTCTTTTTATAGGCAAACAAAAGCCAACAAAGCAATTCAAAATGAAAAAGTAAATGAAGCATAAATCCGCTAATTTCTGTTTGTCCATTATAATATATTGTGTTTAATGACATCAACCAAGATGCAGAAAAATCCCAGTCTGAATTTAACATCCAGCGCTTGGCCAAAACATTTGATTCTTGTAGAAAGCTTTCAGCTTGACTGGATAATAATTTCCTCTGAGAAATTTAAGCACTAGCAATCTTCTCAGAGCAGTGGGACCTGGGCTTGATGAGCCCTTTCTGTGTATTTGTCTTTATAGATGCCTTTTTTCTTGTGGATTTAAGAGGCAGTACGAGTTGTATCATACAGTTGAACGTTTCAGATGAATCTTGTTGCTGTAGTGTAACTTGATTGCTTAGTAACTGTCTTGCAATCGTGGCAATGAAGGGTTGTGGCATTTCTGCAAATCGGTGCACAAGTAGGAGGATTATATCATTAAGTTGATATTCAGGGTTACTCTGTCACCCAGCAGTTTTCCTACAGTGGTAAGATCCTGTTGGCACACACACATATATATTCACACATACTCCCAAGATAAGAGTGCTGAAGCCAGGTTCAAGCTGGCAGATTCGGGGCTGATGATTCAGTTAACAGCTCATTAATTTTCTTCATTACCTGCTTAGAAAAATATTCTTAGATCCTTAACCAGTTGCACTTCTAAATGCATTCTATCTTTCCATCTCTTCCCCTGAAGTACTTTAATAAGGTTCTCTCTCTGATCACTCAACACATTTTTGTGCTTTGTTTGTTAGTTAAATAGATAAAAACTTAAATAAACACTTTGTCACCATGGTGTATATCAGACTTGTTGTATAGTGTTCCACATAAGCTCTTGAGCAAAACCCTTCACCCTCTACTGCTCAGCTAAATCCTGTCTCAGTTGTAAGTCAGCCAAATTAAGTAAATATAAATCTCTTGCAGGCAAATGATTTATCCTAGGGAATAGGGACTTGATTTAGATGTTTTGAGAACATCAGTTACCAAGTGACATACATGACCTCACATGTCCTTCAACTGAAAATATTATGCTAGTTTTGTTTCTCATCATGGAAGAGGAGGAAACCAACAGTAAACAGATCTGTGGACACTTGACCATCAGCATGACAATGCTCCTGTGCACAAAGCAACTTATCTTCACAAAGACATGGTGTGTTAAGGTTGGAGTGGAAGAACTGGAGTGTCCTGCACAGAGCCCTGACTCTGACTCAACCCACTGAACACCTTTGGGATGAACTGGAACAGTGACTGAACCCCAGACCTCCTCACTCTTACAACATAATGCTCTTGTAGCTGAATGATCACTAATCCCCACAGACACGCTCAAACATCTAGTGGAAATACTTCACAGATGATTGGAGCTCATTTATAACAGCACAGGAGAAATAAAACAGGATTATCAGCAAGCTCACAGGGGTGTGATGATCAGGGACCCACATGATTTTAGCCATACAGTGTATCTGGTCTGGTACAAGTAACTTTCAAAATTATTCTACTTACATTCTCTTCAATTTTATTAACTACGTCTTTTTATTAACCCTATATTGCCCAATGCCAATTAGCATCCAGTTGCTAGTTCTCACCCACATAACACACAAGAGCTTACTGCGAAGGTTGCATCTTTTTCAAACTGCAAACAATGCCATGTCTGCCCACCGAGTACTCTCATTGTTCAGTGTGTTTGACTGTGATGAGGTTTGGGTAAAGAGTGATGAAGGTTATGCTTATGTACATCAAGTGACAAGTGATCTAGACAGATCTAGGACTGTTTGTTTGTATGTTTATTGTTTATGTTCTGTAAAGCTGCTTTGAGACAATTTTCTTTGTTAAAAGCGCTATACAAATAAAACTGAATTGAATTGAATTGAATTGTATGTATGTATTGTCAGACTCCTCTGTCCTGTATTGGGTAAATGAAAAGGAGGCCTTGCATCAAACATCACAATATGTTGAAAACAGTCTTCTGGTTATTCACTAGATTTGGGCCAATTATGAGGAAAAGCCAACAGAAGAAGTAGCCCAGCTGTCTGAAGAGAAAGAACGTGTGGCTAAGTACAGGCCTGTCTGCGTCACCGAAATCACAGACGGCATGCATTTCTACACACAGGAAGTGGAAACTGGTGAGTAATGAGTCCGTGATCAGCATATCAGAAATTATAACAGCACTTTCAAATTGCTAGTCACAAAAGTTTGTAATATTCAGAAAATATTCCCAGATGTTAGTGAAATATAGTATGTGCATTACTCACATGTTACTACTTGAATTTCCAGCATGTGTTCACCATCTGCCAGGGAGTTGAGTTTAGCTCCAGAACTAACTTCGTAATACTACATGTGCTAAAATGCCCACTGGACATTCCAAATCAATCCCTTCCCTACTGAAATCAAGTCAGAATTTGGTCACTGAGCTGTTTAACTGAAAGTCAGGAGAGTTTTAGGCTGGGTAATTTTGTGGGCCGGCCTCCACATTTCATATAGTTCATATAGTTGGATCCTTTAGAAAAGTTTGATAATAATCCTGAATTTATTCTGTAACAACATTGTGCTTCAGGATGTAAGGAAGATTTGAAAGTTGTATGATACACAAGGGGTACACACATGGCTATTGTAGTAAAATCATTTTATATGATGCTTCATTATCTGTCCTCAGTGTTAGACTTAGCCTCCAGAATCTTTCCTTTTGCAGCGGGCCATTCAGTTAAGCTGACTGAGGAAGTGTGTCTTTTTAAAGCAGCGGAAACTGAAAGCGTGTCATGAGCCTGAGTTCCTCACGCTGCAGGAGTTCATGGGTAATTTTGGAAATCCGATGTAAACAACGCTAGAAAGGCTCCCAGCAGCACAATGTCATTAATTGCTTCCGTCTTACAAAGCAATAATTTAGCACACAGGCTGTGATTGTTTCGTTCCATGCTTCCCTCCCTACTCTTGGTCCTACTGGTGACTGTGAATGGAAGCTAAATAAGTCTCATAAGAGTGCTCGAATTTCTTTTCTGTAGTATGTTCTTTCTGCAAAGCCAGAAATTACAAGAGTAGTTTCTGAATAGGAAAGCCTTACTTTCTGGAAAGCCTTGTGCTGTTTTATGACATTCTGGGCTACACACAAATCAACAAATGAACAGGTTTTTATGTTAATGCTTATGCTAATGTTTATGCTTAATGGGACCTGGGTGTCTGTGTATTATCAACACATTGGGGTTGGTGATGTGGCAAAAATCACATTACAATTCTTTTAGACAGGATCATGATCCATAACCTTACTAAAATTATTGCTGCAAGTTACTGAACAGAGCCACCAAACTAATTTCCCCACTAATGAAAATACTGCAGCTCAATAAGGAAACATCACCTCAATAACAGGCCACTTACACCAACATACCTTTTCAATTGCTGTAGCATTACTCCCTTTCCTTCTGTATGTCTATAGCTAATTTTGTCTGTACACTTTTGTGCAAGAATATTCTGCTTTGTTCGTGACGTGTCTTTATTTACTGTATTTGCATGTCTCGACATGCAAGCACTAGTCATACTTGTATAACTAGTAGTTGTATTCACAGACTGACTACACAGGTCTTACTATAACCGATGAGAGAGTGTAGGTGTTGGTGCCATGGTATGAGCCATACAGGCAGATAATGATAGAAAGCACTGAGGGGAAATCAATTTAACTGAACTGAACAGTGGGTACTAATAATCTAACTGAATAACTAACTAACAATACTAACTAATTATCAGAGTTCATTTACAGCAAGTGCTCTGAATCTTTAATTGCAAAAGCTGTATGTCATTTAATGACTGAAACCCTGTCATTATGTTGCAGTGCAGTCTGTGTGGGCTGCAAACTACAGACTGCTCAAATATACTTATTCAATATCTGACTGTGTAACAACAACAAACAGAAGTCAGATCTGATGAGCTGCTGCAGTACAGTGACACACACCGTCCACCCTCACAGAGCCTGAGGGAGATTCCCAAATCCAGTCTTTTAGTTTGGTACAAAATAAGTCTCGTAATTGTGGTCCAAAGTCTTTAGCAGTCAACTGTGTGAAGATCTGTTTAATAATTAAAAAAAACCTTTAATGTTAAGAACAGTTTAAATTTTTTTCATATTTTTATTCTGCAGTATTTTTGAGTAAATCATTCATTCATTCATTCATTGTCTGCCGCTTATCCGATCTATACTCGGGTCACAGGGAGCCTGTGCCTATCTCAGGCATCATAGGGCATCAGGGCAGGATACACCCTGGACAGAGTGCCAACCCATCGCAGGGCACACACACTGGACAATTTAGAGATGCCAATCAACCTACAATGCAAGGAAACCGGAGTACCTGGAGGAACCCCCAAGGCACGGGGAGAACATGCAAACTCCACACACACGGCGCAGCCGGAAATCGAACCCCCAACCTTGGAGGCGTGAGGCAAACGTGCTAACCACCAAGCCACCGTGCCCCCCTTTGAGTAAATCAGTAAAAAAAAAAAAAATTAAATTCACTGTATAAAAGGTCTATGCTACACCCAAAAAAATAAATAAATAAAAATATATATATATTTATATATACAGTGAATTTAATTTTTTTTTTTTACTAAGCAGTAGACAATGAAGGAAAAAAAATATATATATATATATATATATATATATATATATATATATATATATATAAAATAAATATATATTCCTTCATTGTCTACTGCTTAGTAAAAAAAAAAAAATTAAATTCACTGTATATATATATATATATATATATATAAATAGAGTCTTTATTTGTCTTTATAGAGTCTTTATTCACTGTATATATATATATATATATATAAATAGAGTCTTTATTAGTCTTTATAGAGTCTTTATTTGTCTCAGTCTTTGGGAACTGATTAATCTCTAACTGTAATGAGGGAAGATCTCTTACTTTTTTTTGTGATCGCAGATCGATTGTTGGCATTTTCTTTTCTTAAACATTAAAATAGGTCATAAAGCTAATCAGGTGATGCTGACAGCTATCACACACACTTCTTTGTCAGTGAATAATCAGCATCAGTGTGGCAAACCCCCAGAAGATAACTGTCTGAGCGCTGTGTTAGCATGAAGCATTTCTCTGCTTACACACAGCCAGTCTGTTGATAGTTTTATTATGTATGTATTTCTTTCTATGTATGTTCAGGATATTTTGTTGTAAATGCAGCATTAACAATTAGATAAGTGTCACTGCTTACATCCTTTTTGGGTTCTTTCTTCCACTATTCCACCAGCTTCTCATTATTGTAGTGGAGGATGCATGAGTGCAGAGCTCCAGGAGTGCCCTTTCCACAGGTTATCTTGGGTCAGAGATGTTTGGGTTAGCATGAAGTTTTTAAGAGAGTGGGGAAATACATGGTGTAGGTGCAGACAGATAGTGTAGGCGTGAAGACTGAACATTTATATAAATCTTGGTAGATTTGTATGAATGTTGGCAGGTGTTGGCTGGGTGATGATGAGGGCTCTTCACAGATATCTTGTCATACATGTCCTTTGTGAGGCAAAGTTGTTTTGCTGTTATGAGCACCTGCTGCAGATCTTTGAGGCCAGCCACAGTGGTGTTGCTGTTCCATACTGTGATACAGCGATATATCATCTCCACTGCTAATCTGTAAGATGGTGAGAATGCAGTGGTGCAGCTACAGACTTCAATTTCACCACATAGCTAAATGTTGTTTTGTTACATTGGCAGCCATCTATGATCAGTCTTCTTCTGTCTACTTCTCCTCTAGATCCCAGTCTCTCAAATTCTGAAAGCAGGAATATACCAGAAAGATTGTTATAAATGCTAAAAATTTGATAAAAAATATAGTTGATGTCCAGCACACATGAAGGTTTCTGTATGTATTTATAAAAAGCTGTAGGGTGTAATTGGTCCTTTAGCATAGCAACATTAACAACGGTAACAACAATAGTTGTACATGAACAACAAACATATTGCCTTTGGCTAATTGACTGTGGAATAAATGGAAAATTATGCTAACTTGATTTTTTTTACAAACTGAAACTTTTACATTACAGTCTTGCCTGCAATCCTGTCTATTTATCTTGTGCATGTTTCTTTCTCACCCTATGATCTTGGTACTTTTAGTTAAGATAAGTGTAATAGTTGTGTTCTATGTTCCATATGCTGTCTCTCATAATCCCCCCAAAATCTCACAGTTCAGCATTTCTGCTGATTGCAGTTGTGTTGGAGGAAATGACGGAATAGCTTCAACTATAACCAGTAACTATGCCTAGCATCATTAAAACAAAGGAAAAGCAAAAATGAACACACCTGCATATCCTTGACTCTTGGGTTTTCAGACCTCAAGCACAGTGAGAATAGACTAAACAGCTATTACAGCTGATGGCACTTTAACAGTAATAATGTTTTTGCTTTTTGTTTTAATCTGTACAGGTGCACAGCTAGAAAACATGATGGAGACCATGCGGGCGGAGATTGCCAATCAGCCACCTGTGGAGGGCGCCTTCACCCCACAAAGAGGGGACTACTGCATTGCCAAGTTCACTGATGGAGAATGGTAAGCACTTAAAAACCAGTATTTCAAGGGCTTATTTTTAGTAGTGTCAAGCTATTTCCTGTTTAGCTCTGCCATATGGAGGTTTAGATTTACTACAATGATCACATTTCATGTTTCACATGATCATTTTATGATAATTTATTAGTGAGCTGTGCTCAAAATGGACAATGCTCTCCTGATAACCAGAGGTGACAAAGGGCCGGTGTGAGCAAGTTTTTATGCCAGCCAAGCAGCAGCCACACCTCAGTCCACCTGGTGGTAAATTGCTATTAAAATGAATATGCTGTAGTGCCACAATGTGGGTTTTGCCATATTGTGGATATCATGATAAGCCTTAAAACGAACAGCCCCAGCATGAGACAAATGAAATGAAATGAGCATAAAATAATATGTAGAAACCTAAAAGATGTTTTTAAATATACATGGTCTTCTACACTGTAAAACTGTCAGATTATTTTGCGGGACAACTCAGCATTACATTACTCATGAATGAAGGTTAATTACAAGCTTTTTGTTTCAGTAATCACATTAAAAACAAATTCCATAAATAAATGTATGTGCAGCCTTGATGCCCAATGATGCCTGAGATAGGCACAGGATCCCCATGACCCGAGAAGAGATCGGATAAGCGGTAGACAGTGAATGATTTTATGTGCATACATTTGCCATCAGAACTCAGAACATACTTTAAAGAGTGCAATTTGAAAAAATGTACAAATAAATATGTGGAATGTCCCTGAAGGACACGGCTACTCTTGCCATGTTTGGGAGTGAGTATGTTCGTTGCAGTGGTGCTGTAGAGGGCAGTGGTTCTCAGGCAGGTCTGCAAGAGGAGCAGAGCAAGAGGAATGCTAGCTCTGGTGACATCACTTCAGCAGGATGTACCTTTCCTCTGTACTTTGCTTCTCCATATCTAAGGCTACATGACAGGGAGGTTTGATGCAGTTATTGCCCTCCAGTCATGAGTTCTCAGAGATGGCTGCACAAGTATTTTTATCCTGTACCAGGTTTGAATACTTCTCCCTGCTCTTGTCCTGGTTCCTCTCATTACAACTCTTTCCCCTTGTGTGTTTCTCTCTCTAGGTACAGAGCTCGAGTGGAGAAGGTTGAATCTGCAGCAAAGGTTCATGTGTTCTACATAGATTATGGCAATGTGAGTAATAATGAACTGTGTGTGTGTGTGTGTGTGTGTGTGTGTGTGTGTGTGTGTGTCAGTGGCTGGTGAATTCACAGTTGCTGTGATTTTAATCACCTTTAAATGAGGGAATTAAGTAATATATCCATTGATGGTTGATGAATACAGCCTCTGTGTGTGTTTTTTCTTCAGAGAGAGATATTATCTTCTGTACGTCTAGCTGCTCTTCCTTCTGCCTTCGGTACCCGAATCCTGCCTGCACAGGCCACAGAGTACACCTTTGCCTTTATCCAGGTCCCACAAGATGTAAGTAGATGCACAAAAGCAGACTGAACACTACTTTGTTCCCCAGGAAAACATTCCATTCTTATATAGTCTCCACTCCATTATACACAATCGTTTACATCACTGTCAAAATTATTCCACATACTTTACCACCGCTGCCTGGGATGCACTTATTTCTGTTAGAAAATATTAACATCAAAAAAACATCATAATATTATTGCAGAAAGCCTTTGCTAATTGTTACCATTATTTAAGACCATTTCAGATTTTAAGACTATTATTATTTTGTGATTTTTTTTCCCTTCTTCTCATTATTATTATTTATGTTGTGTGCCATTTTTGTCAGATGATAAACTCTTTTCTAATAACTAGTTTTTGATTGATTTTAATCCTAATCCAGTCAGTAGTGCATGTTTGTCTGGTTTGTTTTTGTTGGTCTTATGAACATCCTTGACTATAGCTTGAAGGCAGAGATTGGTGTGACTGATAAATGCTGAAACTCTAATCTGACTCCTCCAGGAGGATGCACGGGCTGATGCAGTGGACTGTTTGGTGAGGGACATCCAGAACACACAGTGTCTGCTAAATGTGGAGTACAGTGGCTCGACTTGCCCACATGTCACTCTGCAGTTCGCTGACTCCAAAGACGACGTGGGTCTCGGCTTGGTCAAAGAGGGTCTGGTCATGGTGGACGTACGCAAAGAGAAACACCTGCAGAAAATGGTGAGGGAGTAGTCTTACACAAGACTTCACTATGGATAATATACATCTTTCAACTGCAGAGAAAAGGCCACATAACATGACAAAAACAGAGAAGAGCTCTCTTTCCCTCTCTTTCTCTCTCTCTCTCGTCATGGGCAGTGCTCATTAATAAACCAAATCAACTGTATTGTACATGAACCAGACTTTAATAATGACTCATTAATATATTGTTGATATACATGAATGTATATTTTAGGCATCCTAAAATAGTTGACATTTAAATACAATGCAACCCTACTTTACAACATACAGAGTATATCTAACCTTTACAGCAGAAAAAAATCATCATCATAATCTGAGGAGGTCCATAGACTCACTTCCACTGAGTCAATTAACAAATACAGCCATTACAATCAAGGTTAAACAAGCACCTCTTGGTTGTAAGATGCCAAATCTTATTAGTTTACTAATAAACTATTATTTTACTAATACAAATATTAGTTTTTCTCCCCTTTTAAAAAAAAATCAGGAATTGGTTAGAAGTAGGCACAAAAATGAGAAATTAAATTGAAACTGTTCTCTTAAAAAAAATACAATTCTGAATCCTCAAGGTTCAGTTAAAGATTTAAAAAACACATTAAAGGCCATAATATTCTACAATTAATAAATACCTAAACCTGGTAAAGTTGAGGAATATTCAATTCAGAAATGGCACCATATCCTCCCACTGTCCCAGCTACTGTGATATTCCTGAGGATAGCTGACTTGGCCAGACAGCAAGCTGCATTAAGGCTAAATGTGCATTGTAATATTTGGATATAACACCAAATACCTTATTACAATTTTTATAAGAAACTAATTTTCTCAATGGTCAATGATATCACACTGCTGTCAGCACGCTCTGACTCGACCATCTGCATGTCACAGCAGAAATCAGGATTCATCAGACCACCACCAGCAAAGCCACTGAGATCACATGTTTCCCCCTTTATATATGATGTGAACATTAACTGAAACTCTTGATTCTGTATCTGCATACTAATGAATGTGGTGAATCAACACAAAGTGACTAAAATAAAGGTGCGGTGTGAGTAGCATTAACAGCTAAAATATCAAGCACGTGCCATCTTCACCTTCCTACCAGTCATGAAAATCCACACTGTAACCTCAGATTCATTCTTGATCCTCAGACCACTCGCACAGAGCAAGCAGTTATTCATTTATGTGGTTGATTTTAAACCACTGACTTGATGCAATATGATGCCTCAGGGGAAAGAGTATTACACTGATTACATAAAATCAAATTCAGTTTGTCTGCACTCTTTCCCAGAAGTGCCTAAGTGCTGTTGATGCACTTACTCATTCACTTACTGTCAGCACTACCCCATCTCCTCACTAGTGTACAGTCCAGATGAAGACGCCCAGGGGAGTTATCAGATTTTATTATCGTCTGATTGTATAAAAACGCCATGAGATCACATGGTCGATGTTGGAAGTGGGGATTTTTGGTAAAAAGGCCTGACCATCTTCCATCGTTTGTTAAAAGCTTGAAATGTTCCAGTAGTGATTTTAGATTTACGTGTGTGTGTGTGTGTGTGTGTGTGTGTGTGTGTACTGGGTTTTGGGATGTAAATCCCATCAGTATGGTTAATGTTTGTTCTGTTGCCCGACTGGAGAACAGGAACATGACATCATCAGTGTTGGGTTCTAACGGTAATACTTTGGTACTGTGGTGTGTCTCAGGCTCTGATGAAAAATATCACCTGCTATAAATCTGGACTAAGCACTGCTTTTTTTTTCCCCAGGTGACTGAATATCTAAATGGTCAGGAGTCTGCAAAGAGTGCCAGGGTAAGTCCTCAACCATCCTTGCTTCTTTCCATCCTGCCTCTCATCCTCCGTTCTCCGTTTTCCCTCTCCATATACACAAAACACACGCCTCTATTCCAAGGTGTGCAAAAACATAAATAAGAAAAGCTAACAGCAACCTTTTTGTGAGAATGGAAAACTCTAGGGCTTTTCACACTTGAATTGTTAACCCTGGGTTATCCTAAACCCTGTATAAACTGAATCCTGGGTTATCTATAATCACAGTTTCACACTGCTCATACGATAGCTGGGGTTAACTGTTAATCCTGAGTATTCATTAACAGACGTTTCACACAGTACCTTTCTAAACCCCAGGTTAATGTTCTTATTTGCATATTTGCGGTGTCACTGACTGAACATCTTCTGGCGTCTTGCCAGTTATTATTATTTTTTAAATCCATAAGAATAATACCGTCTCCTCATCACTCCACACACTTTCCTTCTTTTGACACTTTCTTACTTTTCTCTCACCGCCTACTGTCAGTGTTGCCAGATTGGATTGAACATTTCCAGCCCAACTGCAGCTTAAAACCATATAATTAAAATGTCAACATTACATGTTATACTTTATTGTAAAGTTCATTTGAATGGAAAATAAATAAAATATCATGTTTATAGTCAACAATAAAAACCCGCCAGTTGCATCAAACAGCCCAAATTTCATCAACCCGCCCAATGCATTTTTTCCCGATAAGACGTAACCAAAATGAGCCCAATTGGGTGGGGATTCGTACAATCTGGCAACACTGGCTGCTGTTTACATGACGTACGTGAAGTGAGCCTCGCTGCTCAGTTTCTGATTGGCTGTCTGTTGCTAAGCGTCCAGCAGCAACAAGCAAACACCGCCCCATTTCACACTGAACAAACAGAACCGCAATGCTCCGGAGCAGGGTTTCATAACCCCGGGTAAAAAGCGGTGCTAACACTGCTATCAAATTACAGGTGTGAAACGTCTCTTTACCCGGGGTTAAGAGCGGTGTTTAGATCGAAGATAACCCGGGGTTAAGCGCAGTGTGAAAATCACTTCTGTTGCCTTCTTCTCCTTCTCTTCCTCCCTGTTTATTCTCTCTTTCCTTCTCTCTCTTTTATCATTCTCCCTATTCTTTCTCTTCCTCCTCCTTTTCTTCTCTTGCCCTCCTCTCTTTCCTTCTTCCCTCTCACCCTGTAATCCTCCATCTTTCATTACACATCTTCTTTCATCATTGTTCATGCCATGTGCTGGATGGACACCAATTTACAAGAGCACTACACATGCTTAGAAAATGATCAATAAGCTAGTGCTGAAAGCTGACAAACATTTCATAAAACCTTTATATGGATGGAGGTGTAAGGCTTAACAGCCACAGCCATCTTTTTTCTCTCCTTGTAAATACCCAACTTCCCTTTTGTGAGTTAATACTTCTATAAAGTGGCTTGTGATCATTTTTGGTTGAGGGAATAATCATTAGCATAGGACAGTAGAGTGTGATTTTCAGTTTTCGACTGCCCACTGTACCTAATCCTCAAAATGACTTGTTCCTTCTTTTAACCGCTTACACCTCTTTCCTCCTAGCTCAACATTTGGCGCTATGGAGACTTCCGTGCTGATGACGCAGATGAGTTTGGATACAGACGCTAAGTCCTGCTAGTCCAAAGATGTTATGGAGGATGCATTAACAGAGAGAAACAGGAAAATATTTCAACAATCTTATTATTGGTATCATTGAAACATTCACCTCTTTTTTCCATGCTTGGCGCATTTAGTCTTTTCTGCTCTCTTTTTAAGCGAGTACAGAATTTACATGAAGATGCGTATAAAAGGACCAATTTACCATGATATGATATTTTAGCCAATTTTCATTTCAATTTCCATGATTCCTGGAGCATTTACAGACAGACGCCCACACACTGTATTGTACAGCTTCAGTAGAGGGTTTTGCACATCTTCCTGAGAAAATGCTTCCTTAATTATGAAATAATTTTCAATTTATGAATTTATATGGATATTATTTTGAAGTTAGGTAAGCACACTCAAAAAGAAACTGATGAGTGTATTTTTTTATGTATGAGTGTTTTGTGTAAGGAATGTTTTTCTCTGTGTGGCAAAAAAGAAAAGCTGCCAATGCCTTGACAAGCATTTGTTCAATTTCTCTGGGATGTTTACATATAACAGTAGTTTTCTTTGTGTCCTCCATGTATCTCACTCTCTTCTACCATATACAAAATAGTGTTTGAAATGATTTCCTTCCAAGATAGACTTGGTCATTGTATTTAAGTCTGCTAAATAAAAAATGAGCAACATCATTTTGTCTGTCTCACTGAGAGTTTAATGGATGTTCTCTGCTATAATTCCATTCCTAATAAGTTTGTGAAAATGGACAAAAATGCAGGAAACAGCCTTAATACAATTCTATTAGATGATGATGATGGGGATTTTCTACCAAATAATTTCATCCAAAATTGTACAACTTGTCCAGACCGGCACAGAAAGCTAATGTTGCATGCAGTTCATTTGGATGTTAAAAAAAGGAAGCAAAAGAGCTCATAGATTACACGAGGCATGAGCATATTTGGGGTACAGAAATTTTTAAGCAGCATACATCACATGTAGATGTCACAACTAAACCTGCCCAGTGGATAAAGGATATTAATGCAGGTGCTATAATGCAGATTTATATGATAAAGCTCGGCACACTTGATGCTAATAACCACTGATGATCTGCAATGCCTGTTTTAATTAATATTTTTATACCAATATAATTGGTTATGTATTATAAATTCCCAGAATTCCCCTCAGGTTAAGTTTAAAGGATGTGAAACGTTAATGGGTGCTAACACACAGTGAGATAAATGGAAATACTTTAAAGAGCCCCATTTTAAAAGAAGTAAACGAACCTGCACAAACATCACACAGCATGAACCATTTAAATCCAATGAATCTAAAGCTGGAACACAGCCATGGGTCTGTTCAAACCACAAAATCTGTGTCAAAATATTCACAAGAGCCTCAACATCAAGCACACAGATTGAAGGCTTTCTCCAGCTTGGTAAAATTCATACATATCTGCATAGTTTGTGAGCTCTTGTAGACACTGACTAGTAAATAGCATGATTGTGGGTGTAGTAAAAGAACAAGAAATACAGTATAATGAAGCAAATATGATGAATCAATTTTGGAACATTTTGTACCTACGGTTGTCTTGCGTACTGAGGCCTCTGGGGGCTATTTTGCCATCATTGAAGATAATAATGCTTGATGGTAGCTGTGGTGAAAAGAAAAGATGTTAAAGTAAGGAAAAGTACAAAAAAAACAAAAAAAAACAACAACAAGCAGCTCTGGTTCAGAAGGTGGTTGTGTGTTGGAATTGGTGGCCGCTCTGCAGGACACTTGGGACGATGTTGACTGGGCAAGGTTCAGGCCCAGCTCTGATGACATAAATGTGTTTATGGGAACAGTTGTGAGATTTATCAGGAAACTGGCAGATGATGCAGTCCACAAAACCATCATCACAACGTTTCCCAACCAGAAGCTGTGGGTGGATAAAACCATCTGTGATGCTCTGAGATCTCACACTGCTGCCTACAACATAGGGTTCAACACTGAGAACATGGACAAGTACAAGGCTGCATCCCACAATGTGTGAAGGAGGCAAAGCAATGCTACAGAAGGAACCTAGAGTCCAACAGGGTGTCTCTAGGAGCTTGTGGAGGGACTGAGAGTAATTATAAACTATAAAACTCCATCCTCCAGAATGCAGACACTTCTCTGGCAGACAAGCTAAATACCTTTTACGCTCACTTTGAGGTTGGAGCTAACAGCGCTAGTGGTGCTAACAGCATGAACAGTGCTATAAGTAGCATGCATGCAGAGAGTGCAAGAGTGGGAAACACATTCATCATCTCAGAGCACGACACGAAGAAGGCTTTCAGGAGTGTGAACACCAGGAAGGCAGCAGGACCAGATGGCATCTCAGGTCGGGACCTTAGATCCTGCACTGACCAGCTAGCTTACATGTTCAACCTCAGCCTGGATCAGTTAGCAATCCCCACGTGCTACAAACAGTCTGCTATTGTTTCTATCTAAATTAACCCCAGTCCACCTGGCTGTATGATTTTGCCCAGTAGTCCTAACCTCAGTATTGATAAAGTGCTTCGAAAGACTGGTTAGAGGCATGATCACCTCTTCATCACCTGACACTGGTCCATACTGATCACTCTACCGAGGGCACCACTGCATTCCTCCATCATAAAGCCCTGAGTCACCTGGACAGCTGGAAGGGAAATTATGTTAAGATTGTTTGTTGACTACAGTATTTAACACCATAATCCCATCCAAACTTACCACCAAATTGGATGTCCTAGGGCCTGGACACCTTTGGGTACAGGTGAACAGACATGTCTCACCCTTTCTCACTCTCAGGACAAGGTTGTGTTCTGAGCCCCCTGTACTTACTGTACACTTATGACTGTGTGGCCAATTCCAAATCTACCACCATTGTCAAGTATGCTTACTACACAGTTGTGGTGGGCCTCATCTCTAACTACAATGAGACAGCCTACTGAAAGCATCAAAAGAGTTCAAGTGGAGTTCAGCATTAGGAGAAAAGCAACCACCCTCTTAACAGCCCCAGTGGAGACAGTGGACAATTTCAGATACCTGGGTGTTTATATCACACAAGACCTGTCATGGACCGGTCACATCAACACCCTGGTGAGGAAGGCCCCTCAGCATCTTTAGCTTCTTAGACAATTAAGGGACTGCTCTAAGGTTTTAAGGGCCTTTCATACCTGCACCAATGAGAACATCCTGACAGAAGCATGGTTTGGGAACAGCACCAATCAGGATAGTTGGGCTCTCCAGAGAATGGTGTAATCAGCTGACCATCTGCTCTGAGCTCCCTGACCTGCAATCTATTTACAGCAAGTGGGGCCAAGATAATAGTGAAAGACCTCCAGAGTTACTTTATAATCAGAAAGCTCACATCTGGCTGCAGGTGGTCCTGGTACAAGCACTTCTGTCTTGTCAGAATTGGAAGTTAATAATCACCCAATGTGTCCTTTACTCTTTATATTCTCTCTTTTTAGCCTCTCATCTCACTGTGCTGAAACCTACAATTGTCATCAGCATAACAACTGGAATCTCATACAATGTTTAGGAATAATTTTACCCAGAAAAAACAACTGAAAGAAGTTGTACTACAAGCCCGGAAAAGCACAGAAAAGTAGCTCACTGGCAAAAAAGAGTTTACTTTAAGAGTATCTGTTCCTATTAATGTGGTTGGTCTGCCACCAAAGTTTTGAAACACATCTAGATGTAAATATCAGGACATATTCATCTTCTTATCTTAATCTCTTATGTCTTCAGTGTAAGCAAAAAGCTTACAGAAGTTGTTCTGGAGGGAACTGTACAAATATTGCACCTAATATACAAATATTGCGAGATATTTGCTCAGCATTCTTGATGGTACATTGCAGCATCCTCTTCTCTCTGCAGGAGGCTGCACCAAATGAGATAGAGATGGCAGACATAAGGATGCTTTCTATAGTGGCAATAGAGAATTAAACCAGTATAATATAGTGTATATAACTGAGTATAGTATATATTTATTTTCAATTAATAACCAGTTAGAATTAAGTTATTAACAACACATGACTTTTTTTACACATTTTAACTCCATCCTTTTTACCTATCGCAATCTCTTACCACTCTCACACTAGCTTAGAAAAGCTCAGGATGTTTAAAGCAATTTCTACTCACATCTGAGGATGTCTAGATGTCAATCTTACCATTATCAAACAGATATTACATCTCACTATTACAGCTCATGCACTGACTTGGAATAAAGCTTCAGAAATGCTAAAGATTTTATAGTCAAATCTAATACTATTCTTACACAACTGCATATGTAAAATAAGTCAAAAATCAGGCAATATAAAGACCTTCTAAGTAAATAACCATACATAATTACACTCACAAGGTTAGTGGCACATCACATATTTATCACCTGTAAAGCATTATAACATGATAATCACAGTAATGTATCAATGTCTGGATAGCAGATATTGTATAAACATTTCTTTGCTCTAAGTTGAAGCAATGCAGTATAGGATCCACATACAGCTGTATTACATAATCACATATCTCAAATGTTACCTTAACTATTACAAAAGTGTCCATTAGTAGGACATCATTCTCTCCATGATCAGTTCTGCCTCTGTCCCATCTCAGCTGTGATGTGTGGCCTGTCTGCTGGGCCCTACACATCCTCCTTACAATGAAAAACCCCATCTCTTCATACCTGTTACTTTATACCTCTGACTTTCTTATGGAGTAGTTCATAAACCATCCCTGCTCAGGCCAATCTTTTAATTTTTCAGGTTGGTTTGAAATGAAGTTTTGCTGTCAGAGCAGAGGTGTAGCACAGAATCCTTGGCCTTATGCCACGGGACTATTTCCCATCATCCTATGAGCCATGTTATTTATCACACTTTTATTTCAAATTTAAGTGGACAGCCTTACAAACAGCACTCACTTGTACACATTGAGGGGGCGGGGCATGGGATTGAAGAGGATGTGCAGGATATTTTCTCTTCAGCTGGGGTTACAATCAGCCTTCATGTTTTAAATAATTAGTGAAGTAAATGATGTTGATTTTTCAGACGTATCCACTAACTTATGTTTACTTGGTGAACTATCGTTATTATCATTATTGGGCTTGTGCTCCAATAAAAACGATCTTTGTTAGTTAAATAAACATTTCGCACCTAGACAACCAGTCAAATCTACCATATACCGTGCTGGTGGGAGGCGTGTACACAGTGGTGTGGTGGAGCTTGTCAAACAGGTGAGGAACAAACAGACACACAGACAGACGTGGAAAACGCACATGTTCACGACTGTGAAATAATAATAAGAATTTCAGGATCTTCAAGGGCTCCTCACATGCCAAAGCTTTTGTACTCACTCTTACTTTCTGACCACTTACACGTCGCATGCTTGCCCCACACACACACACACACACACACACACACACACACACACACACACACACACAGAGCCACTACATAATTTTATCCCCTTGAGCCGGTTGAATGGAGCAGAAATTAGCGACACCCTGTGGATATTGGATTAAACCTCAGCCACCGTCACAACAAACATTGGCACCTCACAGGGGTGTGTTCTCAGTCCCATCCTCTACACACTGTTCACAAATGACTGTGTTGCGTCCCACAAGGACAACATCCTCCTGAAGTTTGCTGATGACACTGCAGTGATAGGACGGATCACTGGCGGGGTTGAAGCGGCCTACAGGATGGAGGTGGCCAGTCTTGTGACATGTTGTGAGGACAACAACCTCACCCTCAACACAGACAAGACAAAGGAGATGATAGTGGACATGACGAAGGAGAGGAGAACTCATCAGCCACTGTTTATTCTAGAGCTTGAAGTGGAGAGGGTGAGCAGCTTTAAATACCTGGGGGTCCACTTCAGCGAGGACCTCACATGGACACTCAACACCACCCAGCTGGTTAAGAAGGAATAACAGCAGCTGTACTTCCTGAGGAAGTTTGGCATGCCACTTAAGATCCTCAACAACTTCTACAGTTGTGTTATTCAGAGTGTCTTGACCAACTGCATCGCCGTGTGGTATGGCAGTACTACTGAGTCCACAGGAGAGCTGCTTCCATCGTTAAGGACCCCACCTATCCCCAACATGGACTGTTCACACTCCTACCCTCAGGACGGTGGTACAGGAGTGTGAAATGCAGGACCTCCAGATTAAGGGACTCCTTCTTTCCCTCAGCCATTTAGTTTAGCTGAACTAAATTGCTCCTTCTCACATTTATTAATATTACTGCTGTTATTATATCAAGTAGCTGCATCTCACTGGAGGACCAGTTCTTGGTCATGTGGTCAGTGGTGAGGGGTTTGCCACAAACCTGGAAACGTAAGTGCCTGTGCAACTGTTGCCACCACCACGCAGCATCAAAGATCTTACAAGCTTCTTGGGCTTAGTGTTCTATTACTGGCACTTTGTTATTACAGTGCACTATTTGACAGTAAAGGGCACTGAGTTCCTGTGGACTGTGACATGCCACTGAGTTTATGCTGGCCACAATGATGTTTGGCTGCAAGTTCCATATACCCATAGACCTCATGTTCGGGCCACAACCTGCATTGTGGATGCACTGAGGAGTCGCATGAAGGAGAACATCAGCTGCCCTGTCAGAACCATGGAAATGGCAACTCTTGCCAAAAATGGGCTTATGACATGCGGTGGCAGGGGGAGCCGTTGGAGCTGAGCATCTGTGGATAGCTCTGAAACCCGCAGTGCAAAAAAGGGATGCTGCCCTAATTTCCCAGTGAACTGAGCCATATTGGGCACTATGTTGTGTCACTGGGTCAGTTTATACTTGAGGCTTGTGCCAAGTTTGCAAAAATGGTGAAAAATGTCAAAGTGGTAAACATGGCCCATGATGGTGGGGGAACCATAAACATAACATCTACCAGCAGCTGACTGTATTAGCTAAAGAATTAAGAGTTAAGGAATTATGACACTGTTTTGTGACAATGTCTATAATTTAAAAAAGAGCACTGTATATATAAAATAGAATAGAATTAAAACTGAAGGCATGAAAAGTCTGTTGATGTTTGTGGGAACATTCATTCATTCATTGTCTGCCGCTTATCCGATCTACACTCGGGTCACGGGGAGCATGTGCCTATCTCAGGCGTCACTGGGCATCAAGGCAGGATACACCCTGGACGGAGTGCCAACCCATCGCAGGGCACACACACACACTCTCATTCAATCACACAATTTAGACAATTTAGAGATGCCAATCAACCTCATGCATGTCTTTGGACCGGGGGAGGAAACCGGAGCACCCGGAGGAAACCCCCGAGGCACGGGGAGAACATGCAAACTCCACACACACGGCGGAGGAGGGAATCGAACCCCCAACCCTGGAGGTGTGAGGCAAACGTGCTAACCACTAAGCCACCGTGCCCCCCTTTGTGGGAACATTCATGTTGTTTTTTGCAACCACATACATCTTTGGCTGGCTTGGAATTGCCTACAATTTTGTATTATGCTTCTAAAATTAGTGCATTAATGAACACTTTTCTGATTCTGACACACAATAAGTCATACTTGAACACAATAAGTCGTACCTGAACACAATAACTCGTACCTGAACACAATAACTCCTACTTGAACACAGTAACTCCTACCTGAACACAGTAACTCCTACCTGAACACAGTAACTCGTACTTTAACACAATAACTCACACCTGCTCTCTGCCTTGCAGCTTGCACATACTGGGTCACTGTGGACATGTGTGCTGGGTTAAACGCTGCTTAATGGTCTGAATGGTTTACAAAAACACTGTCTTTATTAAATGTCAGTTAATATTGAACGTTTTAATTAACAGAACACAATCTAAGGTACATATTCAGGCATTTTGAGGAAGAGCTGCTTTGAATCTGAATGTGGAAGTGTACAAAAGTCTTCATATTCATAATATCAGAAAAATAACGCCACTATTGTTCAGTTGTAAATGTTACACTAGACTCGATGTCGAAGAGGGAAAACGCTACCTGTTACACCGGTGTGCTTGCTGCTCAGGTCACGGTTATTATAAACAGGGAATGTTTCACAGCGCTATTATTTTTCTCAATGATTTTTTTTTTTTTTTTTTTTTTTTTTTTTGAGAAACAAACCTCTTCCGTTTGCCGTGTCCAACATCCGGAAGGGTGGGAACCTGTCTTAAAGTTCTGCAAATCACATCAGTTCGCGTCACCTACCAGGCTGTTTTCAGTGATTTTCTTTGTGTAAACGTTAGAAAGTTTCCCCGGTTCGTGAGTAATAAACCGTGTGGAGTTGAGGGACATGGCGTGTGTTGGTTTGCTGGGTTTGGTGTTGGTGTGTGACAGAGCTCACCTGGGCTAGGAGCTCAGACGCCTGCTGCTCTCCTGCCTGGATTAGGACTGTGTAATGCTCCTCTCACACACTCACCCCGGGGTCCTTCTCTCTCACTAAAGGTAATTTGGATCAATTTCTCGATGTAACTGTAGTTTCAGTGAGTTCTAGCCTGTGGACTTATAAAGGTGGTTTAAGGTGTATTTTGTTTCGCTTGTTCATGGCTTTCAGTTGGAAACCCTATTAACACCGCAGCGTAAACTACTTTCGGTATCTATTATTTCACCTTTTTTAATTTAAAAGAAGCTCTTTGCTTATTTATTTATTTATTTTTTTTAGCTTTAACTCCCACTTACACGTATAAACCGACCAGACTGGAGTTTTTCTAAATAGTGCCCCAAAAACGAGAAGTTCATGAAGTCTGCGTGGAGAAACTGTAGAGGCTTTGTGTTTAAGGTTTGTTTGTACATGTGTTTTTTTTCACTAACTTTAAAGACTATAAAGTGATATCCGTGTATAAGACTCTCCAGCCCTGACAGTGCAACATCATGGAGAATTATGCTGGTGTATAGATAATAAGATATCACTAATTCAACACACACACAGTGCATCACAGCAAATCAGCTAGATGCAACAAGAACACACACCACACAGAAAACTAATGAAGGTTAATAACAGTCCTAAAAGTTTCATGCTCATACTTTTTAATGATTTAACGCCGCATTCTTTGTTCATGTTGTAAAATATCCTAGTACATTATAGATCTGTGTAGTTATCATAACTGAGTTTTCCCCCCCATGTCATTCAACCCCACACATGAAACCATAAAAACTATCCCTCCTTTGGTCAGATTTATTAACAGTCACGTTCTATTTTTCTGTGTTTCTACACATTTCTTTCTTATGCATTTGCACACATTTTTTCCACGTCTAACTTGCAATTGAAAGTGTTCTCAAGACTTATGGAGGAAGAGTAAGGCACGGAGATTAATGCTAGTGCTTGCATGCACATGGACTTGGGTTTATTGGAAAATGGGAAATTGTTTTGTGTCCTTGTTTTGTTTCATGTATTCGTGCTGACCCTTTAAGGCTATTTAGAAATGTGTGCATGGTAATGAGTCACAGGAAATCTTGTGTAAATGTATGAATTAATGCAGAATGGTTTGTCCAGGAAATATGTAGGCTTGGCACTGACTATTTTTACTTATTCTTATTCGTTATTTCATTTTTTAATTTACTTCCTTTATTTTTATTTAGTATTTTTGATATTGGTGAAAGTGTGAAAATCAGAGTGACACTAAAAGCCAGACAGTGGCATCTTTTTAAAGTGCTGTGTCACAGGGCAGCTTAACACATTTGGAGGGAAGTGTTATCCATTCTGTTCTGCATACATGAGAGCTCACAGATGCCTGAAATTGCCTGTCTCACTGTGATCGACAGAGGAGAGAGTATGCTCCTCCCATCCTGACAGCGTGGCCAATTTTGCTCTCTTGGTTCCTGAACCTAGCTGTGGCATGGTCAGGTTTCAGACTCTGTTTCCTGATCATAGGGTAGACTCGTCTTTTTACTAGAACATTCCTTTATTTGGGGAATATATGAAATAAACTCCATGCCATCTGTACATCACATCACTTTGTGTTTGATGTAAGGAGAAGAAACGGATACTGTAGCAAAGAAGTGGAGGTTGCAGAGAAGCCTAAATGGGTGGCTGCTCCAGTTTATTATCTTGATGAAAGAATAATAAATAAAATAAAATAATTAGCCGAAGCCACTGGGCCCATCCACACTTGTTCTCAAGGATGCCAAATATGATGCTAATATGTCAAGCTTACTGAGATATTGCCTCATTTCCTGTTTTGAGTGGCCCTCCCAAGTTGCAGTGAACTCAAAGCAACATGACCTGATACTAAACAGGCCAGTGTTTCTGAGACAGTTTAATTATTTGGTTTTATTTTGATTAGTCTCATGGTGATGTGATGCAAATGTTGTTGTTATTGGACCCAGTGTGTGCTTTGGGACATGTTTTCTTATTCAGGTTTGATGATTGATCTGAATATATCACACTGTTGCTAAGATATGTCCTCACTACCTGTTTGGTGGTGTCACTGTCAGATTTGTGTGTGTGTGTGTGTGTGTGTGTGTGTGTGTGTGTGTATATGGGTGAACTGTCCCCCAGATCAAAAATCTAAAAAGCTTTTTTCCCATAGTTTGGACAAAAACTACAATCATGTCAGTTAACTATGTGTATGCAGATTATTACATTTCACTTTAAAGAAAAAATGCCAAATACAGTTCCATAGTACAATATACTGTTATTAAATGTCATTTACTCAACAAACATAAGAACATGTAACGCAAAGGCATTCAAAAGCAAAAACCTGTAAGAGTATGGGAAAATAATTGGCCACAGCATTAAAAAAAACACATACATTTGGGAAAGAACTGTTTATTTGCATTTGGATTGTTATATAGTAGTAATGCTTTTTCATCAGCCACTCAACGATGTGTCCGTCTCTGTTAAGAAATGTCTTTAATTGATTGGAAAAAAAAAAAAAATCATGTTTCATGTATGGTAGAAGTGAATCCTCTAGACACCTCAATGTCTTGACCAATTCACATAAGACTCCAGTTCACTCTCTGCAAAGATGCTGATCCAGCAATATTTTTCTTCCCGGTCAGACCTGAAAAGTTATTTTTAAAGGCAGATGATGACTCACTTGGTATCATGTCATTTCTGCTATATGGTGCTCCAGTTAAAGTAAAAGCCTGGTCAAATACAGCTGCAGGAGAGCTATGAAGCCTCCCCTGATGCTAACTTCCCAGTGGATCCAACTAGCAAATAACTTCTTCGCTGTACTGCACATGATGTCTAATTGTAGAAAAAAGACCAAACATAGTTGTGATATTCAAAATTATTGTATGGGGATGTTGGTATGTTTATGTTATGGTATGCAAGGAGTGTGATTTGAGGACTTGAGACTTGTGTTGAGAGAGCCCTTTAAATCTGACCACTTGTTTTTGGGATGGTGTGGGCAATCTTGCTGAGTGCATGGCTCTGTAAGTTTTTTAGGCAGGTAGTGGTGCATTACACAATGCAAGGTGCTAAAATGAGAACATGGTTATACCGTGATGTTGCCATACCATTATATTACCTTTTTACACCTTAAACTGTTTCACAAAGTTGAATAATTTTATGGAATGTTTCTACATACTGTAACATTAGTTTCCCTTTACTGGAATTTAGAGACTCAAACACTGTTCCAGCATGATGATGCCCCTGTGCACAAAGCCCCTGAGCTCAGGTGTCATTGGGCATCAAGGCAGGATACACCCTGGACGGAGTGCCAACCCATCGCACACACACACACACTCTCATTCACTCACGCAATCATACACTACGGACAATTTAGAGATGCCAATCAACCTATAATGCATGTCTTTGGACCGGGGGAGGAAACCGGAGTACCCGGAGGAAACCCCCGAGGCACGGGGAGAACAAGCAAACTCCACACACACATGGCGGTGGTGGGAATTGAACCCCCAAACCCAGAGGTGTGAGGCAAACGTGCTAACTTAGTGGCCACCGTGACAACCTTTCCCCCCTTTTACAGGTGTCCACAAACCTTTGGCCATTTAATGTAGTGCAGTGCTTAGTTCTGTGATGCTGTTGGACCGTGAAAACTTCCCTACAGTATTTACAAGTCTTTCACAGACTGTAACATGTTTTCTTTTAGCATTGCCCTGTATTTGTAAGGGGGAAAAAAAGAAAAGTAATATAAAAATAATATTGATATGAAAAATAATATTGATATGAAAGGATAGTGGGATATTAAAAATGGGATTAATATAATGTACAGCACACATCTTTGGTTTGTAACTATACAATGTAGTTATGTGAGTTGGTATGGCTGTAGGTGACCTGCTGTTAGTGTACAAAATTTTTATATTACGTTATGATGTTGCCTTCATGACATAACTCATGTTTTTTGCAAGTTACGCAATTGAAAAACACAATGTGAGAGACAGTGGGTGTGGGAAGTCTGTGGTTTAACCATGCTTATTATCCACTGTATAGCTTCAAAGGTTAGGATAATTTTTCATAACCAGACCCGGATTGATGCTTTTCCAGAACATTGCCCATGTTTTAATTCTTCATGAAGACAAAGAAGCAAACACAGTGTTTTTCAGAAACATATGTATTTATACTGCAATCAGCTGACACTCTAATTGCACAAAGGTCAACATAATTTCAACTAATTATCTGACTTTTTATGGTAGCTGGTTGCAGAAGCATATGATATATAATTAATTTAAAGTTTAGTGAGTTCCTGCCCACAGTGCAGCCACAATTTCATGTTCTTGTCTAGTTCGAGTGTTGTAGCAGAAGAGGTTAGACACACTGCATTTGGTGATGCGTTTCTGCTCGTCATAGTAGGAAAGAGTAGTTATGTGATGTTTTTTCTTAAAAATGTTTCTATTTTGGGTAGGGCTTTAGCATTGAGCATTTAGCATTTTAATATCTTGTGTTTAAATTGTGTTTGTAAGTTATAAAGTGTGGAACACAAGGTCACTTGCAGGGCAAGCTTATCGAAAATCTGGAACTCCAACATGAGGTGGAGATACTATACAGGATTCCTATAAAAGCACAACCAGTGGCAATGTTTTGTCATTAATGTTTATTCCGTATGCGATTTGGAGCTCCTAGTGAGTTGAGGTTGTTGTTTTTTGTTTTTTTTTTGTTTTTTTTTGTAATGGGTTGAAATGGTCACCATGTGCACCTTTAATGTAGATTCAGCATCATTCAGTAGTTTCTGTAAAAAGGTTAAGACTTCAGGCACTGAGCAGCACACCAGGACCTGTGGGTACACCACTTCCAGGTTAGTCTCAACACTGGTAGAATGAATTTTAGGTTGAATGATGTTATTTCTAACAGGTTGATCAATGTATGTCTGTTACACCACATTGATCAACAGAAAGTGAGTAAGGCAACTGCTGTGATTGTCTCTCTGTGAGTTCCTTTTTGTGAAAAAGTTCTTGTCACAACATTAAAAGTTGTCTCCAGTGATTTAAGGCTTGCGCACTTGACAGCATGCATTAACCAAACTGGCCGAGTGTTTCTCAGACTGTCTAATCATGTTAGTAGTGAGGCCTCTGGCAACTGCATAGTGGAATGGCCCTCTCCTGGTCCTAGTCTGTAGTTATTATAGTTAGTTATAGTTATTATATTCAATGTGAAATTTGACTGGGAGCTAGTGCAGTGTGGCTAAGATAGGAGTGATGTGTTCATATCTCCTGGTTCTAGTTAGGACTCTAGCTGCTGTGTTCTGGACTAACTATAGCTTGCTGGACTACTGCTGGACAAAATTAAACAGAAAGACCATCCAGAGTTACTCTGTAATCAGAAAACTTACTTCTAGCTGCATGGGGTCCTAGTATGAGCACTTCTGCCTGTCAGAGTTAAGCAGGAGGAAGTTAGTGACCATCCACTGTCTAATGTCCTTTACACATTCTTTATTAAGTTGGTGTCTCTCATCTTGCTCTGCTGAAACATACAACTGTGTATCATCAACAAATAAGTAAAATAAGACCAGGAGAGAGCTGTTCTCCAACAACATTTTCTAAGCGGTCAGGATGACTAGTATGACCAATGCTGACTCAAAGCTGCATTACGGTATTAGTATTAGTCAGTATTAGGCCATTTACCACTTTTGCCACTGTCTCTGTGCTATTGCCAGTGTAGTTCATACATTTTTTATAGAATTTGCCCCAGTGATGGACAATAGTCTCAGCTACTTAAGCAAAAAATTTGGTACATGCCTCTTAAGCACTCAAGCACCACTAATGGAGCAAACTTGTAGAAACGTGGAGCTCATTTGTAAAGTAAGAGGCAAGGCAATATTTCAACCGTGGCTTAATGCATTGCCTTCCTATTTGAGCACATTATTATTATTATTATTATTATTATTATTATTATTATTATTTATTGGTGCCTTTATTGTTGCATGAAAAATGACCGATCCAGATTGTGTTTATGGTTTTTCACATCTTGCTGAATTTGCTCTGTCTCACAGGTGTCTCAGGTTTTCCACAAATTACGGTGTACTTGCATAAATACATTTTACTGGCACTTCTCCAACCTGTTGCGAAGAACTTTACAGAAAGATCATTTGCACTGTTAAAACCTTAAATGCCATGAGTGCCCAGCCAAGGAGAATCCGTCTGAAGCCATGGCTGCTGGCTCAGGTGAGCATTATTATTTTTCTGTACTCAATGTGTCATTTTTCAAGTAAACTGATGTAGATGCCTGAAGTGAAATGGGTATAGTTTTGACGTTTTCGAGACAGAGAAAAATAGTATCACAGTATTGAGAGAGAATCTTCTTTAATAAGGACATTCAGAGTTGGTCCATGCGAAGTCCCTGCATGTATTTCACGTAATCTGTTTTTATGTAACGTAAAATCAAGATATTTTCCTAATATAATGTTTTTGTTAATGAGATGCTTACCTGTATTTTTCACCTTTTAAGTGTAGTACATAATTCTATGCAAATTTTATTTATAAAAATTTGGGCCTTGAGATGAGCCTAACTAAAATATCATCTCTGCTATCTTCACACAAAACGTTTCATGGACTTTTAATGGGGTGATGCTGTTTAGTTAATTAATAATGGCATTTCATAATGTTGGTACATATTTACAGTTCATAACATGACATTGCGGTTATGTTAAACTGTACGAAAATGGCACTGGACTCACAGTGTGAGAAAAACCTGCTTAATTTCAAGGTCAGCTTCATGCAGAGTTGATACGCACCTCTGTTTCCCACTGCCTGTCTAACGATTGTGCAACTGGTGTCTGCAGTTACATTTGAGGTCTAAATACAGATGTGTGCACTTTCGGTTTTAAATCCTTATTACATGCACTTAACCTAATACAGTCCCCTGTGAACAACTTTTCTGAACTTTGTGAATTTTTGTGAAACACTCTGTGATGTTTATTCTAATCAGATTAAAACAGGAGTCTGTAAATACAGAAATATTTAAAATGTATAAATGCAAAGACATGTTTCCTTCCTCTAGGTGAACAGTGGGAAATACCCCGGCCTCAAATGGCTCAATAAGGAGTGCCGCTTATTTCAGATACCATGGAGACATGCCACACGCCATCTACCAACCCCGGAGGAGGAAAACACAATATTCAAGGCAAGTCTTGCCTAATTTAGACATGTACATTTTAGGTCATTGGCATGAATAGGTATTTATCTCAGAACAAAAGTTATTTTATTCATTTAATTCTCACACTAATAATATTCATCGTATTGTATCCATTCAAGTTTTATACATCTAGATTACTTTAAATAAATGTGTGGGACTCCCAGTATTTATAAAAAAATTGAATGATCAGACACATTAAATGCTCTGCTGCACTGCTCTGCTCCTCCTCCTGTGATTTGTATACAATTACAATAAAAATACAATTATAAAAGTCTATAAGAAATTTTTATACAATATACAGCATTAGAACACAAGGCCAATTGTTTTGTTTTGTTTTTGCTATACACTGAAGGCATTTGAGTTTGAGATCAAAAGATGAATATACAGTGGGGCAAAAAAGTATTTAGTCAGCCACCAATTGTGCAAGTTCTCCCACTTAAAAAGATGAGAGAGGCCTGTAATTTTCATCATAGGTACACTTCAACTATGAGACAGAATGAGAAAAAAAAAATCCAGAAAATCACATTGTCTGATTTTTAAAGAATTTATTTGCAAATTATGGTGGAAAATAAGTATTTGGTCACCTACAAAAAAGCAAGATTTCTGGCTCTCACAGACCTGTAACTTCTTCTTTAAGAGGCTCCTCTGTCCTCCACTCGTTACCTGTATTAATGGCACCTGTTTGAACTCGTTATCAGTATAAAAGACACCTGTCCACAACCTCAAACAGTCAGACTCCAAACTGCACTATGGCCAAGACCAAAGAGCTGTCAAAGGACACCAGAAACAAAATTGTAGACCTGCACCAGGCTGGGAAGACTGAATCTACAATAGGTAAGCAGCTTGGTGTGAAGAAATCAACTGTGGGAGCAATTATTAGAAAATGGAAGACATACAAGACCACTGATAATCTCCCTCGATCTGGGGCTCCACGCAAGATCTCACCCCGTGGGGTCAAAATGATCACAAGAACGGTGAGCAAAAATCCCAGAACCACACGGGGGGACCTAGTGAATGACCTGCAGAGAGCTGGGACCAAAGTAACAAAGGCTACCATCAGTAACACACTACGCCGCCAGGGACTCAAATCCTGCAGTGCCAGACGTGTCCCCCTGCTTAAGCCAGTACATGTCCGGGCCCGTCTGAAGTTTGCTAGAGAGCATTTGGATGATCCAGAAGAGGATTGGGAGAATGTCATATGGTCAGATGAAACCAAAATAGAACTTTTTGGTAAAAACTCAACTTGTCGTGTTTGGAGGAGAAAGAATGCTGAGTTGCATCCAAAGAACACCATACCTACTGTGAAGCATGGGGGTGGAAACATCATGCTTTGGGGCTGTTTTTCTGCAAAGGGACGAGGACGACTGATCCGTGTAAAGGAAAGAATGAATGGGGCCATGTATCGTGAGATTTTGAGTAAAAACCTCCTTCCATCAGCAAGGGCATTGAAGATGAAACGTGGCTGGGTCTTTCAGCATGACAATGATCCCAAACACACCACCCGGGCAACGAAGGAGTGGCTTCGTAAGAAGCATTTCAAGGTCCTGGAGTGGCCTAGTCAGTCTCCAGATCTCAACCCCATAGAAAATCTTTGGAGGGAGTTGAAAATCCGTGTTGCCCAGCGACAGCCCCAAAACATCACTGCTCTAGAGGAGATCTGCATGGAGGAATGGGCCAAACTACCAGCAACAGTGTGTAAAAACCTTGTGGTGACTTACAGAAAATGTTTGACCTCTGTCATTGCCAACAAAGGGTATATAACAAAGTATTGAGATGAACTTTTGTTATTGACCAAATACTTATTTTCCACCATAACTTGCAAATAAATTCAAAAATATATATATATATATATATGTGTGTGTGTGTATATATATGTATACATAATTTATAATTTTATTTAATGTGAACCCTATCCCTTGTTGTTAGGACAAAAATTGCATGCTATAAAAATAAATATTAATCATTTACAAATTATTAAAAAAGTATTTTAAAGAATGAATTAATTTAAGGTTGTTTATTTTTAACTATATAACCCCACTTCTGAACCAGATGTTCTGTGGAACTTTATCATCTGTCTAATGTGACTGACCAAACAAGTTTACTAAACAAGTTTCAAAACACCAGCCTTCAGACTGCTTCCCAAATCAAGAGAATATTATATTTTCTCTAAAGTACTGTTGATGATTACAGCAAATATTTTAATTGGATTTACTTAATTTTTTTAGTGTGTTGCATTTCTGAAAGATTAGAAATGTTCGCTGGACATACATCAGAATCTTCTATAAACCTGGATGCAGGATGATTTTCATTTTGAAAGAAGAGCATTTTTCAGGGCAAACATTTAACAACAAATATATTTGCAAAAAAAACATGTTATTTTTTTCATGAATTAAATGATGATTTTAAGACCCAGCAGAGATATGCAGTTCTGTGGCATAGCACATGGTTTTCATGGGTTATATGGAGCAGCAGCTAAAAGCATTTCTGTTTAAGGTTCTCTTTTATTTTGTAGCTCAGTACTGCATTGTTCAGGTCACACTACTGAAGCAAACCACCAATGAACAAAATGAATAGTGCAGAGTGATTCATATAATATAATAATTGTTTCACAAGAAAAAACCCAGGAAAAGAACAACCCATTTACAAACATTTCCAAACATTGGGCTAGTTTCACATCTTTTTGTCTGGTTTTCAAGCTGTGGTTAAGACAGGAGTTTTGCTAAGAGCTGGCAACCCTCACTACAAGATCTACAACAGTTCTTGGTTTGTTTGTTTTTTCTTCAACTTTTTTGTTTCATCCTGTGGGATCCCAATGCACACACCTAGTCTGTTTTTGTATTCGTATTCATTTTTAGAACAAAAAACCTTTGTCACACATTCATTACAGCATTTACAGAATACATTTTATGGATTTAGGATTTATGGATTTAATCTTCTTAATACATTAATATTAATAATGATATTATTTGAATTCAGCTAAACCCTAGTACGTAAACATTCTAGTTTACTTTCAGTGGGTTTTCCACATTTTCATGAACCACTTTGCAGAAGTGAAAGTGCTTGAAGTTTCATTTCCCTCAATGGCATTTGCTGCATGAAGAAACAGGACAAGTAGAAGACCCCAAAACAACAAAACAATTTCAAAACATTTGCATACTACAATTTATGATATATTTCCCAGATTTAAGATGGTAAAATGGTTGCAGTCTAATTCTCAGATATCAGAGTTGGGGGTGATTAACAGTGCAGACAGTTTTGATTTTTTTTTTCTAAGGTTCACAGTTCAAATTTTTTGTACTTAGACCCTGAATGTGGCCTGAATAAACGGACATTAAGAAACACAAATATAGGCTATACCGAATGGTCCTCCTAAAGCCCCTGACAATCATTTTACTATTTAAAGGCCTGGGCGCTGGAGACAGGGAAGTACCAGGAGGGTGTGGATGAGCCTGATCCTGCGAAATGGAAGGCCAACCTGCGATGTGCACTCAACAAAAGCCGTGAGTTTATACTGAAGTATGACGGTACCAAGGAAACACCGATGCAACCATACAAGATTTATGAGGTGTGCGAACTGACGTCAAATGGAGGTAAGAACAAGTTGTAAAAAGTTCATCAGTGTACCTCATGGAAAACAGTGATGGAAGTATGGAATTTGGAATTTCACTTTATTTCATTAGCGTTAGTGTTTTTGTTTTGTTTTCATTTTTATCCTTATATTTTGTAACTTTTTTTGCTTTAATAATTCAGTGTTTTATGCTCTTTTAGATGAGGGTGAGAACGATGAGGAAGAGGTGAGCATTTACAGACAGAGACTCTGAATACTCCACACAAGATTTAAATAGCTTTATACACATGTACTCAGAATAGCTCTTGCAGTTTCAAAATGTTTCTTATTCTTTTTTTCAGCTACCAAATTTTGCACACCTTTCCATCAGTAAGTCCCTTTTTCTGTTTGTGCACATAATTGTTTAAGTGACTATAAAAAGTTTTACACACACAGTGCACTTTATTAGGAACACCTGTACAACTACTCATTCATGCTATGATCTAACCAGCTAGTTGTGTGACAGCAGTGTGGTGCAGAAAATCATGCCGATACAGCCAGCAGCTTTGGGAATGTTCAATGATCTCTGCGTTTTAGAAAATAGATTCATTGTTGGTTTTGAGTATTTCTGCTTTTGGTCTCCTGGGATTTTCACACGGGCTCTAGAGTTTACTCAGAATGATGCAATAGACAAATGTGCGTTGCAGTTCTATGGACAGAAACATGAGATATGTCCAGACCTTTTGGAGCTGACAGAAAGGCTACAGTAACTCAGATAACCTCTCTGTACAAGTGTGATGAGTAGAAAAACATGTTAGAACGCACAGCACATGAAAGCTTGTGGTGGATGAGTTACAACAGCAGAAGACATGTCACCCCACAATTTAAATGACAAAACAGACGAAATATAAAGAGCTTAGATGAATAAAAACCTAAAAAAAAATGAATCTAATACAGAAAATATTAAATAAGTAAATACAGATATACATTGAGAAATATATAAACACATGCACAAAATCATATCAACATTGTATTTGTTTTAATGTAAGAGATTTGTTCATTGTAAATTATTGCTTATGAATTTGATATTTTCTTCGACAGACCCTTGTATCACTGAGGCTCCAAATTACCCAGCATTCCTAGCCAATCAAGATACATTCCCTCTTTCTATCATGGGACCTGGATTTTCTGACCATAGCCAGATAGCTCCTACTGTGAAACAGGAGGAGCATCTACTCAGGGAAGCTGTTCTAAATGGACATGGTCTGGGCACCAGGGTCATAGCACCATCTGCTCTTCCCCATACTGTTGAGATGCCAGACACCATGGAGGACAGTCCTATGCCAGAGGTGAGGCCTGAAGTAGAGAGCCAAGTGCAGCCATGCATCTCTGACCTGCTGAGCAGTCCTCATATGCTGCCCCGTAAGCATGTCATCTTTATATTCTTTATATCTTTCTTTAAGTCTGTCCTTCTAATTAATAAGTTCTTGAATGTTATTGTTTTGCCTGTACACAATGATGACCATAGCTGGCTCTGAGGACACCAAGGTCTGGACCTGGGTAATTTTGAAGATTTTTGAATCTTTAAATTCAGTATGGACGCAGCAATGTTCTAATGCGGTGGCAGAATTTAATAACTACCACATCTGCACCCAAAGACACAGTCAACAGTTTATTGTGCTCGTAGACTGAATTAGCAATTATGTTTAATACGTCTCGTAGCAGAGCTTCACATGACAGTTAAAGACTATGGTCTGACACATCTGTTATTTAAATATGTGAGTGTATTCGAGAATGTGCACTAAATGGCAACAATGGACCTCTATGGACCTATGACCATCACACCCATATGTGCTAGTGGAACATCCTGGTCCACAAGCAAAATATTTAAACTTCATTCATAATATTTAAATAAGATTCGAGTTGAGTCAGAGCATTTTAAAGGAAGAAAGGAAGGGAAAAAAATTCAAAAGTAGTTGTAGTTCATGTTCTGCGTTGTAATATGCAGTAAGTAATCAGTGACATTTCTACCGTGTGGAAATTTTGATCCTGTTACAATCCTACACACAGTGTCTGTCCTCAAAGAGAGAAAGCTGAGGGGAATCAGGAGAATGCATCAAGTTTCGTTATAATGGTATTGTGAATGCTGCCACAGCAAAAAAAAAAATGCTTTACAGGGTTGTGCACTTTTTACAGACTGAATCAAGAGAAACTGGTAATTATCAGAAAACTGTCTTTCTGTATTTCCTAAATAAAAAGCAAATGTCTCAATAAAATAAAATATAGTTAGATGGTTATTGTCAAATGCGGTATAAAAAACAGAAATCAGTATTTTTCTAAGTTATATTAGATGGAAGATCTTGCCAGATAAATAGATAGAAAGCTTTCCAGAAAGCTCCACATGGTGTCTGGTTGAACAGTTATGTTAGAAAAGAACCTTATTATAGATCCCTTCACCTTATTATAAAAAAAGACACAGTAATGCAGGTAACCTTACCTCCTTTTGATTCTGAATGCAGAGCAGTCATTACGGTTCTTCTCACCTCTGTAGGCTTTGTGTTGCATTTGTAAGTAAGTATTTGACCTTCAGTACTGGTTATCAAATAGCTTTTTATTCAATGATCAATTAAAACGTATTTGTTTGTGTATAATAAATGACAAATCCACATTTGGTGAAAATGTGTGATGAACGGATCAAGCTGCAGATTATTATCAGGCTGCGTTATGTCTCCTGTATTTCAGATCTATTAAACAGCTGCCGGAAAACTTTTATTTTTATTCCTCTAAGAAGTCAGTACTCTGAGCCATAGTATTAAGCATTGTCCTAAATTCAAATAATACCAAGAAATGAAATATTTGCCAGTGATTCATGTTTTTCAATAAAACCTTAAGCATTACTGACACTGAAATTGGAACTCTTGCTAATGTATTTGATATCTCAGCGCTTTTCATTAAAAAAAATCAAGACTCAATTTCCCTTTCTTTCTTAGTAACGGACCTCGACATTAAGTTCCAGTATCGTGGGCAGACCATGGGCTCTATGACCGTGAGTAATCCTCAGGGCTGTCGGCTTTATTCTGGTAATTTGGCACCAACACCAGAGCAAGTGGAGCTATTCGGGCCCATCACACTGCACCAGGTGCTGTTCCCTGGAACTGCAGGGATCCAAAATGAGAAGCAGCGCTTCTACACTGAGCATCTGCTAGATGTGATGGACCGTGGCCTCATCCTGGAGATACAAGGCCAGGACATCTACGCTGTGCGTTTATGCCAGTGCAAAGTGTTTTGGTCCGGGCCGGGAGTGCCTGAGGAGTGTCGACCTAACCCAATGGAAAGAGAGCGCAAGATCAATGTGTTCAGTCTCAATAACTTCCTGCAGGGTAAGCAGAGCATTTGATTTCTGCTGATTAGTGTAACAATATGATGGAATATATTTGGAATATAGAAATCTGTAAACATTTTACCATCAGTTTTATTATACCAGCATTAATAACAAGCGCTTAAGAAAACACAGTAATCAGAAATTGGCAAAATAAAAATCTTAGCAATACACACTATGACATCTCTACAATCTTAACGTTAAAACTGCTTTAAACTGAATCAGTAGCCTGTATTTTTTTATAGCACTTCTAATACTAGCCATCGTCACAAAACTACTACTGTAGTAGCAATAAAAAAAAAACCTTCCTGTCACAAAAAAGGAAGAAACCTTAAGAGAAAGCGGAAAAACAGTTCTCTTCAGAGCAACACTGGATAGTGGGATTTCAACAGTATTAACTGTTATACAGAAATAAGGCTAAAATTCCAAAATGTATGGAAGATAAAAGGGAAGATAAAAATGATGATGAGAGCAGTCTTGTGGAATACTAATTATATCAAAATATCAATCAAAATAATTTAATTATATCCATGGGATTAGACTTGACAGCTATCCATGAAACACACAATTAAACAGGAGTCAAGCCAGGTTGCACAGACCTGCACCAGTTACTGTTTTAGGACAATGTGAAGAGTGAAGTTTTTGCTGACTGCTGCCTTTTCGGATGCTGAAATCTGCAGCATAGAGGACAGGCGCTGATCATTTTTTGTAGGTAATGAGAGAAAATGATCTCCTTCAGAGTCGTGTCTCACCAAGTGTCAGTTATTTCAGGTGGCGCTTTCTTGCAGTTGAAAGACAACAGGGATGAAACCTGCTCCAGCTCAACTCTCAAACTGGGCAGAATCATTTGGTGTGCTTGGTTACAAAATATAATAATATATTAAATAATAATCAACTAAAGTAAACTAACTGTATTTACTTTGAAAGAAGAAATGCTTCTGGAATATTTAAAGATAATGCAATTGATCCAGTACTAGTAAAGAAATATTTTGGAGTTAATTCTTCACAAAAGACATGAAATTCAGAGTGCTGTATGCTGAATAGCAGTCTGTCAGTTCAATTAGTGTTAATATCTATCAGTGGAACAGTGAACAGAGCAGGCCTAGTGTCACAGTGCCATCTATCAGACTTGTGTAGAACAGCAGGATTGACTCAATATATGGTTAAAAATTGCCTTGATTAGCCTGTGGGTTTAAAACATGATAAAGATTTTGTTTTATTAAAATGTGATATTTGATCCAGAAAGATCCAGTCTATCACTGACAGCGGTAGTATAATGCTTAATTATACTCAGTTGTCATGAAACATGTCTTTACACCATGCTTGGCATTCTAATACGATAGAAAATTAACTGACAACATTGTGGTTTAGTTTATACAGTGGTGTGAAAAAATGTTGGCCCCCTTCCTGATTTCTTATTTTTTTGCATGTTTGTCACACTTTAATGTTTCAGATAATCAAACACATTTAAGTATTAGTCAAAGATAACACAAGTAAACACATCATGCAGTTTTTAAATGAAGGTTTTTATTATTAAGGGAAAACAAAATCCAAAACTACATGGCCCTGTGTGAAAAAGTGTTTGCCCCCTAAGCCTAATAACTGGTTGGTCCACCCTTAGCAGCAACAACTGCAATCAAGTGTTTTCCATAACTTGCAAAGATTCTGTTACAGCGCTGTGGAGGAATTTTGGCCCACTCATCTTTGCAGAATTGTTGTGATTCAGCCACATTGGAGGGTTTCGAGCATGAACCACCTTTTTAAGGTCATGCCACAGCATGTCGGATTGAGGTCAGGACTTTGACTCGGCCACTCCAAAGTCTTCATTTTGTTTTTCTTCAGCCATTCAGAGGTGGACTTGCTGGTGTGTTTTGGATCATTGTCCTGCTGCAGAACCCAAGTTCGCTTCAGCTTGAGGTCACAAACAGATGGCCGGACATTCTCCTTCAGGATTTTTTGATAGACAGCAGAATTCATGGTTCCATTTATCACAGCAAGTCTTCCAGGTCCTGAAGCAGCAAAACAGCCCCAGACCATCACACTACCACCACCATGTTTTACTGTTGGTATGATGTTCTTGGCAAACACTTTTTCACACAGGGCCATGTAGTTTTGGATTTCGTTTTCCCTTAATAATAAAAACCTTCATTTAAAAACTGCATGATGTGGCTTAGTGGTTAGCACGTTTGCCTCACACCTCCAGGGTTGGGGGTTCGATTCCCACCTCCGCCTTGTGTGTGTGGAGTTTGCATGTTCTCCCCGTGCCTCGGGGGTTTCCTCCGGGTGCTCCGGTTTCCTCCCCCAGTCCAAAGACATGCATGGTAGGTTGATTGGCATCTCTAAATTGTCCGTAGTGTGTGATTGCGTGAGTGAATGAGAGTGTGTGTGTGTGTGTGTGTGTGTGTGTCGTGTGTGTGTGTGTGTGTGTGTGTGTGTGTGTGTGTGTGTGTGTGTGTGTGTGTGTGCCCTGCGATGGGTTGGCACTCCGTCCAGGGTGTATCCTGCCTTGATGCCCTATGACGCCTGAGATAGGCACAGGCTCCCTGTGACCCGAGTGTAGTTCGGATAAGCGGCAGACAATGAATGAATGAATGATTATCTGAAACATTAAAGTGTGACAAACATGCAAAAAAATAAGAAATCAGGAAGGGGGCCAACACTTTTTCACACCACTGTATTTTGACACTAGTGTTGCATGTTTGCCTGGGCAGTTAAAATGCAAATAGCCTCGTTTCACATTTTTGCATGCACATATGAAATGTCTAATGCGTGATTGTTTTTCTTTATTATTATTTTTTTAAATTTAATTTAATTTTAGTTTTGTATCAGAACTGTGTTTAGTGTCTTTAATGTAATCACAACAGAAGTACAAAACCATACAGAGTACAAGACCATTTTAAAAGAGTATATAATAGAACCGCAGTGCAAGCAGAAACGGCCACTCACCACGGTTGAGTGGTGGAGGAGCAAAAGGTGGTGCAGACAACAGCTTTCTTCCACTTCACTTCACTATCAACAAATCTGTGATCATGGGTAGAAGGCAAGGTGGACAATATCCCAGTTAAACATAACTCACTATGAGTTATGTGCCATGAATCTGCACTTTTATATGCAAAGGAGCTGACTAGCATAATTACTCTTGATCCTTATGAATAAGTTGATGTGTCTTTTACTCCTCTGACAGGGCTCATCATGTACCAGAAGGGCGAGGCGCTGACTCCCCCACCCTTTGAAATTTACTTCTGCTTTGGGGAGGATTGGCCTGACAGAAAACCCAAAGAGAAAAAGCTCATAATTGTGCAGGTGTGTAAATTCACCAAAACCGGCCATGAACATAATGTGCAGTACAGCATACTACACTGTATAGCCTATAGCTATGATTATTAAACAGCTTTCTAGACATTATTGCTATAACTATTTCAAGCTTGTTTTAATGGCAGATCCTGTTTTTAAGTTTTAAGCTTTTATTTTGAATAGATCTAGAAATAGATTAAATTGTCTCCCAATAGAATTAAATATACAGCGGAAAGAAAAGTGATCCTGCAGTTATGTATAAATTTGTCTTAAAATATGGTTTGATTTTTCATCAGTACAGTAATCAACAAAAACGTTGTTCTTGTACATCATTCAGATATTTATAGTACAGGTTGTTAAAATAGAATGTGAATCCTTAGGGTGATGACCTCAACAAAAGCTAGTTTAGTGATGGAAATTGGCTAGTCTGGCCTCCAATTAATGAGATGTGATTGGAAGTGTGGGTTTGAGCTACTTTGACGTAAAAACACTGAAACATTTTGAGTGTTCTATATAGGGCTGAAATGATTCCTCGAGTAATTCGAATACATAAAATCATCGAGGCAAATTAGTTGCCTCGAAGCTTCGTTTAGTCCATTTACTGTAACTACAGACAGAGCACTGTGTTTCCCCAAGGACTATTATTACTGACGCACAACCCGCTAACTCGGGGAGAAAACAGCGAGGGTGGGGAGAAGATTCAGTTCAAAGAAAACGGCAGAAAGTTTTCAATGTTTGGGATAATTTCAAACTAAAACAGAAAGAAAACTGTAGAGTGTGATTACTGTAAGATTGAACTGGTGTACCACAACAGTACAAGTTCCATACTTCAATATCTCATTCGAAAACACACAGTCCCTGCTTTAAGTCCACAGAGTCGATACAAGCTAACATTAGCATTCGCACTTAGCTTAAATCAATATGAACGTTTGCACTTAGCTTAAATCAATATGACTGCTAGTTGAAATTAAAGCCTGTAAAAATGTATGTATATTGTGGCTACATGTAGTGACTATTTAAGACCATAAATCAGTATGGTGGCTAGTTGTGATGTCCCTAATTTAGTTAAGTTTTGTGAAAGCCTAAGCGTCATTCATGTTGATAGCCTCACTCTCTCTCTGTCACTCTCACTCACACACAGCAGTATGTTCAGAGGCATTTAAGAGGGTTTATTATCCAAATGACTAATTTCATGTTACAGAAAAATGTGTTTTTCTTTATTTTATGTGTATGGACTCTTACAAAAGCCACAGAGTCTTTCAGGAAGACAGTGAAGGCTTATGTCATGCTTGAGTTGTAGTTAGACTGAAACTTGAAAGTTAAGTTGCACAACATAAATGCAATGTTTAGGTATTATTATTATTATTATTATTATTAAAATTATTATTACTATTATTTTGTTTTAGGTTGTACTATGTTTACCTTTTTTTTAAGTAATTAAGTTTTTTTATTTACATTTTTGAATGTTAATATGTCAATTAAATGCACTAAATGGGTTTAGATTTTTCATTTTAAGAGATCTGTCTTATTTTCTTTTGCATATTTAGTGTTCCTCTTTAATAAAGAAAAAGCACGTCTTATCTGATTACTCGATTAATCGATGGAATAATCGGTAGAATATTCGATTACTAAAATAATCGATAGCTGCCCTAGTTCTATTCACAAGTAGCATCTGCTAATATGAACCATGTCTCACACATGCCACTTTGTAGAGCATTTAATGGGAATTCTATTCAGAAAGTGAGTGTTCAATGAAAGTGAAGGTTATTGTAAGATTAACAGCTTTAGTTTGTGGTATTTAATGCAGGCGTAACACTGTACTGCCCCACTATGCCTGCTGATCCAGCGGTAGATGCGTCATGTTATTTTTTGGACATTCCCCAAAATGAACACAGGATATAAAGCCATATTTCATATGCATAGTTAAAAGCAAGTATAAGCGAGGCCTTCTCTTCATAGCATTTGGCACAGATTCCAACACTACACTAACTGGTGATTTAAGTGTCCTATTTGGTGGTTTAGTTGTGTGAACCAGATGCTACCCAATAATCCAGTTATTTGAAAGGGCAATTAGTGCCCACTCTGGAGAGTTTACATTCAACACACCAGGCTCTAATATTCAGGTCTTTTCTAAATACACTGACTCACAGGGATCAGGTATGTAATTAAAGTAGGAACTAAATGTTTCAGGGCAGTAGATCACCAGGAACAGACTTAATCACCCTGCCCTAAGGGCTGTATAGCTTGTTACTCTCGAACTATGTACATCTTCTACAACAGATGGTTTCTGAATCAGAGAAAGTTCTTAAAAATGCCTTTAGGTAGCAGTACGTATTTCTAAGTGGTAAATGATTGCTATACTATTTCAGCATTGACTATGAATTTGTGGCATCCTGTAATATACATTGAACAGCCATAACATTATGACCACCTGCCTAATATTGTTTTTTTATTTTGCTGCCAAAACAGCCCTCACCCATCGAGTCATGGACTCCACTAGATCCCTAAAGGTGTGCTGTGGTATCTGGCACCAAGATGTTAGCAGCCGATACTTTAAGTCCTGTTAGTAGCGAGGTGAGGCCACCATGGATCGTACTTGTTTTCCAGCACGTCCCACAGATGCTGGATTGGATTGAGATGTGGGGAATTTGGAGGCCGAGTCAACACCTCAAACTGGTTGTGCTCATCAAACCATTCCTGAACCACTTCTGCTTTGTGGCACGGTGCATTATCCTGCTGAAAGAGGCCACAGACATCAGGGAATACCGTTTCCATGAAAGGGTATACATGGTCTACAACAATGCTTAGGTAGGTGCTACGTGTCAAGGTAACTTTCACATGGACGACAGAACCCAAGGTTTCCCAGCAGAACATTTCCCAAAGCATGACCCTGCCTCCGCCAGCTTGCCTTCTTCCCATAGTGCATCCTGGTGCCATGTGTTCCCCAGGTAAGTGACGCGCACACACACTCAGCCATCCACGTGATGTAAAAGAAAACGTGATTCATCAGACCAGGCCTCCTTCTTCCATTGCTCCTTGGTCCAGTTCTGATGCCTATTGTTGGCACTTTTGCCATTGCACAAGGGTCAGCTTGGGCACCCTGACAAACTGTGATGCACTGTGTATTCTGACACCTTTCTATCAGGACCAGCATTAACTTCTTCAGCAATCTGAGCAACAATAGCTTGTCTGTTGGATCGGACCACACGGACCAGCCTTCGCTCCTCACGTGCATCAGTGAGCCTTGACCTCCCATGACCCTGTCACCGGTCCACCACTGTTCCTTCCTTGGACCACTTTTGATAGATACTGACCACTGCAGACCGGGAACACCCCACAAGAGCTGCAGTTTTGGAGACGCTCTGATCCAGTGGTCTAGCCATCACAATTTGGTCCTTCGTCAAACTCGCTCAAATCCTTACGCTTGTCCATTTTTCCTGCTTCTAACACATCAACTTTGAGGACAAAATGTTCACTTGCTGCCTAATGTATCCCACCCACCAGCAGGTGCCATGATGAGGAGATGACCAGTGTTATTCATGTCACCTGTCAGTGGTCATAATGTTATGGCTGATCGGTGTAATATGAACTTTAATCCCTTCTGGAGGTGTGATCTAAGCATTTGTGTTATGAATATTTATATCAGTAATGTTTTTCAGAAATCCAGGTCCTTCTCAAAATATTTAGTAGTCATTAAGTTAAAGTGAGGTATTTGATTTGGGTTATTAGTTTCTCCAGTGATAATTTTTGATGAAAACCTCTCCTGTGTTCAAAACAATTCCGTTCCTTTCACTCAGGTTGTGCCTGTAGTGGCGAGGATCCTGACCGAGATGTTCTCCGGCGAGCTCTCATGGTCCACAGACAGCATTCGCCTCCAGATCTCCAATCCTGATCTGAAAGACCAGACTGTTGAGCAGTTCAAGGAGCTCCACAGACTCTTGCGAAATCAACAGGCCCAGGCCTCATGGCACCAGAACATCCGCTAACAATGGATACTCAGGCACATCATCACGTGATCCTGCTGAGGAGGAATGTAGCTGCGCTGTATTGGTTTAAGAGTGCTTCTTGGATCAGCTCTATTTTTACATGACACAGTACTCTTGTGGGGGATTATTTGATTTGTTATACATTAGTCCTGGTTCTTAGATGTTCACCCTCAGATTTGCTTATTTGAGCTATAGGTACTAGGGTGCTGTTCAGGGAATAATAATACTGAAATGTTTACAACCCACACTGCTTTGCAAGATGCACCAAGTAATTGATGATGGTGATGATCATAATCATCACTTTTTTTTAACAGGCCATCAGAGTTGGGAGGAATAATTCAAAAACAATAATAATGTCAAACAAATTAGTAGTTGATATAAATTTCCACTCATGGCCTTTGGTTTTTATTCCTGTATTTACTTGCAGTGCTGTACTACTAAAAACGCTACATTTGACACCATAAGGGCTGATTTCATTGTTTAAATCTTGCATAAAATTTTCTGTTTTGTGCTAAAATGTTTTAACTTGGCTTGTCTTTCAATAAATAACAAATAAGAGTAGTTCTGGAGTTCTGATCTTTTCTGAACCTAAAATGAAACACTATTATACATTAGTGACCCACCTTAACTGCATTTCTCTTACATCACTTCCAGGTTCTAGCGGTAGACTTTAGAGCGTAACTTTACTTCCACTACAATCACAACAATGGTCAAGTTGAAGACTGAGTCGTCTCAGACTCTCAGCCTAGTTTGCAAAAAATACATAGACCATTCTTATTATTAAGAGCAGATTTCTGCACATTTCTTGCACATTTCTGCAGTTATCTGATCAGCTAATCATGTGGCAGCAGCACAATGCATGAAATCGCACAGATGCAGCTCAAGAGCTTCAGTTAATATTCACATCAAACAAAAATGTCAGGTCTCTGTGACTTCAACTGCAGCACAGTTGGTTTCAGATGGGTTGTTGCACACAGACAGTTTAATTGTTTTGGATTCTGAAATAAACAAAACAGATGTATCTAGGTTATTATTATTATTATTATTATTATTATTATTATTATTATTATTCCACTTTTTACATGGAAATGTGTATCTAAAGGAAAAGGAAAAAATAATTTCAGTAAAAGTTTTTTTCATTTAATTTTATTGTTTATATTCATCCATCCATCCATTTTCTATACCTGTTTATCCTACAAGTTTCAGGGAACCTGGAGCCTATGGGCACAAGGCAGGGTACAACCTGGACAGGATGCCAGTCTATTGCTGGGCCCAATCTCACACACACTGCAGACAATTTAGTGATGCCAAACAACCTATAATGCATATCTTTGGACTAAGGGAGGAAACCCCCAAGGCACAGGGAGAACATGCAAACTACACACATACATATATAGAGTTAGGGGTTCGATTCCATCTCCATGATTGATATATATATATATATATATATATATAATATATATCATATATATATATATCATGGAGGCGGGAATCGAACCCCTAACTCTGGAGGTGTGAGGCAAACGTGCTAATCACCAAGCCACTGTGCTACTCTGTATATTCATATGCTGGTAAAAGACTGCAGATAAAAGCTTTTTTCTTGTGTTTATTTCCAAAGCACATTTGTTACAGTCTGGGATTATAGGCTACATGTAATTTTACCTTGGATAAAATATTTATTAATTATTTTGGTGGATTGATTTGGTGTTTTTCTTAAGAAAATAAGAAAATATTGGCCTGTATAAATTTGGCAGATGTTATACAGTTTCCACCCAATTTTCAGGATTTTCATATGATAGTGTAGAATTACGTTCATTCAGCACAAGCATGAACACTGAGAATTTGAAGAAAAATCCCTGTTTCAATCCCCATCATTTCAATGCTGCTGTGTTTGTGTAGATTTACCCATAAAAAGACAAAAAGCCTTCAAATTATATGCTTTACAGTACTTGGAGTATCCAGATTATGCTTTCAAGTCTAAACAGTTTGTGTATTATTATTTACATGCACAAATTTATTAAGTTTTGTAAAACCCACCATGTTCATATTAATGATACTATCACTATTAAATATCACAAAAGAAATATTAACTATGAAAGAAATTAACAAAGCAAAAAGAAATTCATAAATGAAGACAGGCAAGAGCAGACATACAATTAATAATGGTAGTATATAAAAAGAAGGAAGCACCCTATACCTCCTAGAGCTGCAGGCCATTAGTAATTAGTGATACCCACAAAACTCCATAAAAGGTCAAGTACACAGACAGATAGGGCACAAAATGAATGGAGAGCGAAAAGACTGAAAGACAAAAATGGAAATTATTTTGATTCACCTTATATTAATCAAAATATTTAATAATATGATATTAAAAATAAAAGGCTTTACACAGGCAGACTAATAGAAAACCTGAACCTGCTGTGTTGGAACACCTCTCTCTGTGCAACTGGATACCTTTTGACTTGAAGGCCTCAGCTTGAAGATCCCATTACCAATCACAAGTTTGCTGATAATGCTATAGTTGTGGGTCTCATCAGCAACAATGATGAAGCAGTAAAGAGGGAGTTAATAGAGCAGCTCACTGAATAGTACAGAGATAAAAAATACATCTCTTATTGTTGATCAGACTAAAAGACATGATTGTGGACTAAAAGACATGGACACTCATTACTGCACATCAACAGAACAACTGAGCACGTAACAGGGGACCTCTCCTGGACTCTCAACATTTCCCCCAAACTTCCCCCTCACATTCTCACCTTTTTCTACAGAGAGAGAATGTAGAGAGACCATGTTGTGTGATACCATGTTGTATGGGAACTACAGTCTCAGAATACAAAACCCTACACTGGACTGTGAAGAACAGTTAAATGATCATGTGGATTTCTCTTTCCACCGTAGTACACAGTCCACCTGCAATGTGAACCTCTCAGCACCCTCATGTACTCTTCATGTTGCTATCTGCCAAAAGGTACAAGATCATCTGTTCTACCACCACCATCACTTTCTTCATTGCTACCTCCCAGCACATGGACTATTCAAACAACTTTCCCAGGTTCAATTGCTCTGCACACTGCACTTTATAATGCTGCATTAAGCACTTTATTATTTATTTTTGCTACCCATATTGCTGCTATATTATATTCTGCTACACTATTCAACAGTTTACTGAACAATAGCTTACCCACTCAACACTGTTCTGTTGTCCTGTGTATCAACTGTCCTGTGTGGCCATCGTTCTGTGCTATTTTTTGTTCTACAATAGTCTTGTTTACAGTATTATGATACTGTTTTGTGTTGTATTATTGTCTTGGAGAAATAACATTTTGTTCTAATACATGCAGGCTATAGTGAGATATGACAATTAAATAATTGTCAAGAAATCCCAAAATTCCAGAAAAGCATTTGTATTCTTTCAGTGCTCTTGTGTTTGTGTAATTCAATTCAATTCAATTCAATTCAATTCAATTCAATTCAATTCAATTCAATTCAATTCAAAATACTTTATTTATCCCCAAGGGCCAATTTAAGGCATGCGGAGTAGTAAAAAAAAAAAAAAAAAAAAAAGATCAGTGCAAATACAAAATAAAATAAAATACAATAAAATACAATTGTAATCTAGCCATGGGGGTCACAGTCCAGTGACTTCTGTGCCGGTCCCAAGCCCAGATAAATAGAGAGGGTTGTGTCAGGAAGGGCATCCGGCGTAAAACATTGCCAAATTTAACCATGCGAATCGTCAGTACTCTGAATTTCATACCGGATCGGTCGAGGCCCGGGTTAACAACGACCGCCATTGGCGCCGTTGACCTACAGGGCGCCGGTGGAAATTGGGCTACTGTTGGTCGAAGAAGTAGAGGAGGGAGGAGAGTGCACAGACAGAGAGAGAAGAGGAAAGGTAAGAGTGTAGGACTGAGAATAGGAACTCTGAATGTTGGTACTATGACAGGGAAAGGTAGAGAGCTAGCTGATATGATGGAGAGAAGGAAGGTGGATATACTGTGTGTACAGGAGACCAGGTGGAAGGGTAGTAAGGCTCGTAGTATAGGAGCAGGATTCAAGCTGTTTTATTACGGTGTGGATAGTAAGAGAAATGGGGTAGGTGTGGTCCTGAAGGAAGAGTTTGTGAGGAATGTTCTGGAGGTGAAGAGAGTGTCAGACAGGGTGATGAGTCTGAAGTTAGAGATTGAAGGGGTGATGTTGAATGTTGTTAGTGGTTATGCCCCACAGGTAGGTTGTGAGTTAGAGGAGAAAGAGAGATTCTGGAGTGAATTAGATGAGGTGATCAAGAGTATTCCCACGGGTGAGAGAGTAGTGATAGGAGCGGATTTTAATGGACATGTTGGTGAGGGGAACACAGGTGATGAAGAGGTGATGGGCAAGTTTGGAGTTAAGGAAAGGAACCTAGAAGGACAGATGGTAGTGGACTTTGCTAAGAGGATGGACATGGCTGTGGTTGCCCCTTATTTTCAGAAGAGGGAGGAACATAGAGTGACTTACAAGAGTGGAGGTAGGAGAACACAGGTAGACTACATCCTATGTAGAAGAGGCAATCTAAAAGAGATTAGTGACTGTAAAGTGGTAGTGCGAGAGAGTGTTGCCAGACAGCATAGGATGGTGGTGCGTAGGATGACTTTGATGTGCAGCAAGTTAGAGTTATTAAGGATAGAGATTGAAGGGTGCTCACAAATGAGGAGAGTGTACAGAGGAGATGGAAGGAGTACTTTGAGGAGCTGATGAATGAGGAAAATGAGAGGGAAAAAAGAGTAGAAGGGGTGAACTCTGTGGAACAGAAAGTAGATAAGATTAGAAAGGATGAAGTCAGGAAGGCTTTGAAGAGAATGAAAAGTGGAAAGGCAGTTGGTCCTGACGACATCCCGGTGGAGGTCTGGAAGTGTCTGGGAGAGGCAGCAGTGGAATTTTTAGCTAGTTTGTTCAACAGGGTTTTAGAGAGTGAGAGGATGCCTGAGGAATGGAGAAGAAGTGTGTTAGTGCCGATCTTTAAGAATAAGGGGGGACGTGCAGAGTTGCAGCAACTATAGGAAGATAAAGTTGATATGAAGGATATGAGGATATGAAGCTAGTGTGTGCAAGTGTTGAGGATGCAGAAGATAGGGATAGGTGGAGAGAGATGATTAAACATCTGCAGGATAAATAGGATAGGTTAGACCCCTATCCTAATAAACATCTACAGGAACTGTTTAATTCAAGGTGTTGTTGCTAAAGGTGGTTCTACATGTTATTGAATTATAGAGTGCACTGATTTTATCAATCAGATTTCTGAACTTCTGTTAATTTTTTGGAGGGGGATGACTACACATTGAAATTTGATCTATATACAGTTGTAAATAAATATAAACTTGTCTATATACAGTTGTAGAAAGGACATTATTTATAAACAAACTTTCTGGTGTTACCAAGTTTCTATATTAGTATTCTATATTTTTATATTTCTCTAAAGCTGCATTGAAGACAATGTCCAGTGTTAAAAGCACTATCCAGATAAAATTTAACTGAATAGGACCCAAACCCATCCTTTGTTGGCTAACCTTTGGCTAACCATTTTGGAATTCAGATCAAAAATGGTCAGGACCCCATTATGCTTTTGTTTAAAAAAAAAAATAATTGAATCGAAAAAGAATCATTAAGATAACTGTGAATCTATTTTACATGGTGTTGTGGCCAAGGTTTTATCCTGTTCTCCATTCAGTCATCGTCCAATATTGTGATGTACTTGTTATGGTCAGCCTTCACAATTACATGCTACACTGAGAGCCTTATATAATTCTGGACTTTTATCAGCCTTAAAAAAAGCACACTTGTTTCAGTCTGGAGTGACATTCATTGGGTCAAAGCATTGGTTGCCATGGCAGAAAATACTTTCCCTACATTATCCACAACTTTCATACTTACAGGACTGAGTTCAGTGATGCAATTGTTGAGTTCTTTTCTGCTTCACAAATCTCTCTCTCTCTCTCTCTCTCTCTCTCTCTCTCTCTCTCTCTCTCTCTCTCTCTCTCTCTCTCTCTCTCTCTCTCTCTCTCTCCTCTCTCTCTCTCTCTCTCTCTCTCTCTCTCTCTCTCTCTCTCTCTCTCTTCTCTCTCTCTCTCTCCAAGCTAAGTCCAAGCTGTAAATGAGCTATTAATTGAGAAAAGTGGTATCTTTGCATCATGAAGCATGTGTTAAAAGAGACCTTATTCAGTCATTTTTCAGACTCCTTATTAGTGGGAGTAGTTTTTTATTTACTGACACATTTTTCTTGTGATCCTGTTTATATACTTGTCTTATTAATACCTTGACTGCACTTTAAAATTAATGTTAATGATGATGCTTTAATTGTGAATGTTTCATACCCATATATCGATTGGTATTCTTATTATATCAGTGATAAGTTCATTCATTGTCTATTGCTTATCCGATCTATTCTCAGTATTCTGAGATAGGCCTGTGCCTATCTCAGGCGTCATCAGGCATCAAGGCAGGATACACCCTAGACAGAGTGCCAACCCATCACAGGGCACACACACACACTACGTGCAATTTAGAGATGCCAATCAACCTACAATGCATGTCTTTGTACCAGGGGAGGAAACCCCCAAGGCACAGGGAGAACATGCAAGCTCCACACACACAGAGGAGGCAGGAATCGTACCCTCAACCCTGTCGGTGTGAGGCAAACGTGCTAACCACCAAGCTGCCGTGCCAAATGAAAACGTTCTGTTTCCTCCAGCTAGCTTGAGATGTGGCTGGTATAATGCTGATAAAAAAGAGTGGCTTAGTGGTTAGCACGTTTGCCTCACACCTCCAAGGTTGGGGGTTCGATTCCCGCCTCCACCGTGTGTGTGTGGAGTTTGCATTTTCTCCCCATGCCTTGGGGGTTTCCTCCGGGTACTCTGGTTTCCTCCCCCAATCCAAAGACATGCATGGTAGGTTGATTGGCATCTCTAAGTTGTCCGTAGTGTGTGTGATTGTGTGAGTGAATGAGAGTGTGTGTGTGCCCTGCGATGGGTTGGCACTCCGTCCAGGGTGTATCCTGCCTTGATGCCCAATGATGCCTGAGATAGGCACAGGCTCCCCGTGACCCGAGTGTAGATCGGATAAGCGGTAGACAATGAATGAATGAATGTATCATGTAAGCATAGCCTTTGGACCTAACAACTGCTCTATGCTTTCTAACAAACTGCCACCAACAATGTTACCTTTAAATGGTAATATATTGGTAAATCCGCTCCATGGCAGCTGTCCTTGGACATCATTTTGCAGTTTTGTTAAAAACACTCTTCCAGCACACTCCTTGAATCAAAGATATGTGGAGTCATTGAATACTATGGTTAAGAGTTCTGGTGTTATGTGAGCATTATTAGGCTCTTAGCATAGGTTCTATGGATCTACATCCAGGGTTAGCTTGTGACTTTTATAAATAAGTTGCGTGTTTTAAACTCGTGAAGTTTATATCTGTTGCTCCACAGTGAGGCTTGCAGGCTGATAATGGTGGAAGTAATCACGGCCTACACATTACATGGTTTCATTCTGAAAACAAAACCCCAAACACATAACCCTAAAGTAGACAATAGTTTGAAGCAGTTTTAGTCTTTCGTTCCCCTACCCTGCCCCTCCCAATGCCGGGTGATCTAGGCTGTGCCAATCATTTAATGATGAATGGTTTATGAAAATGTACTATGATCGTTGGCGGCCTGTCAATAGGGAGCCCTGCCCCCTTAAAGTTAGCCAGAGAAGCATGCTACTTTAACACGTTAACAATAATTATGTATTTTAATGACAAAATAAAATAATTTAATCGTACTATTCCACTGTTAGTTATATTATCATTTGTGTGTGTGTGTGTGTGTGTGTGTGTGTGTGTGTGTGTGTGTGTGTGTGTGTGTGTGTGTGTGTGTGTGTGTGTGTGTTTGTGTGTGCTTGTGTGTGCAGGGCACTGGACAAGCGAGTGTGTATGTAGCTCTGTAAAGTTTTGAAAAGCATGTGACTTGAGGTTGAGTTCTGATTGGCTTGTTTCAAATTTTCCTTGGGGTTTCGGTTATATCTTTACAAAAATACACTTTCACAAGAGAATTAAGACATTTCTGAGAAACATCATGACCAAGGAGAGGCTGAATACGTTGGCCATGTCAATGGAAAAGAGACTGGTGACTGAAATGAGTGACTTTAATCAGAAACTCATTGAGAAGTTTGCAAGTCAGAAAGAAAGGAGGCCTGTGATTAGGCAACTTTCCAGTGTGTGTGTGTTTTTTGTTTTAATGAGTACCTTCATTACTTCATTACTGATAATAAACCCACATTGAACTCAAATTCACTTATTCATAGTACATTTATTGCATGCTTTAACAGTAACATTTTTAATATTTTATCTTAGCAGTCTTCTTTTTCTTCTTTCTTCTTCTTCTTCTTTCGGCTTTTCCCTTCAGGGGTCGCCACAGCGAATCATCTCTCTCCACCTAACCCTATCTTCTGCATCCTCAACACTTGCACCCACTAGCTTCATATCCTCATTAATTCCATCCATATACCTCCTCTTTGGCCTTTCTCTTTGCCTCCTGCCTGGCAGCTCCATGTCCAACATTCTCCTACCAATATACTCACACTCCCTCCTCTGAACATGTCCAAACCATCTAAATCTGGCCTCCCTAACTTTGTCCCCCAAACGTCCAACATGAGCTGTCCCTCTGATGTACTCATTCCTAATCCTGTCCAATCTTGTCACTCCCAAAGAGAACCTCAACATCTTCAGCTCTGCTACCTCTAGCTCTGACTCCTGTCTCTTCCTCAGTGACACTGTCTCTAAACCATACAGCATGGCCGCTCTCACCACTGTCCTGTACACCTTCCCCTTGATTCTCGCTGATATTTTCCTATCACACAGAACTCCCGACACCTTTCTCCACCCATTCCAACCTGCCTGCACTCACTTCTTTACCACTTTCCCACACTCTCCATTACTCTGGACTGTTGACCCCAAGTACTTAAACTCCTGTACCTTCTTCACCTCTTCACCCTGTAACCTTACTGTTCCACTTCCCTCCCTTTCATTCACACACATGTACTCAGTCTTACTACGACTGACTTTCATTCCTCTTCTCTCCAGCGCAAACCTCCACCTCTCCAGGTTTTCCTCCACCTGCTCCCTGCTCTCACTACAGATCACAATGTCATCTGCAAACATCATTGTCCAAGCCAGCATTATCAGCCAGCTCTCTACCTTTCCCTGTCATACTACCAACATTCAGAGTTCCTATTCTCAGTCCTACACTCTTACCTTTCCTCTTCTCTCTCTGTCTGTGCACTCTCCTCCCTCCTCTACTTCTTCGACCAACAGTAGCCCGATTTCCACCGGCGCCCTGTAGGTCAACGGCGCAGATGGTGGTCATTGTTAACCCGGGCCTCGACCGATCCAGGATGAAATTCGTACTGATGATTCGCATGATCAAATTTGGCAATGTTTTACACCGGATGCCCTTCCTGACACAACCCTCTCTATTTATCCGGGCTTGGGACCGGCACAGAAGTCACTGGACTGTGACCCCCATGGATAGATTATTTTATATTAGCAGTAATGATACATAGTCACCTGATAATCACTGACACTGACTGATTACAAAATACTGTTACTGACCTATAAAGCACTAAATGGTCTCGCACCACAGTACCTGAGTGATCTATTTATGATCCGCCACACCTACTCTGATCAAAGGGTGCAGGTTATTTGGTAATACCTCAAGTAGCAAAGGCTACCGCAGGGGGCAGAGGTTTTTTTTTACAAAGCCCCACAGTTATGGAACAGTCTTCCAATTAGTGTTCGGGATTCAGACACAGTATCTATGTTTAAGTCCAGGCTGAAGACACATTTGTTTAGTCAAGCCTTCAATGTAGAGTTTTTCTTAGGTAAAGGAGCAGATCTGGAAGGTTCATGGGCATAGAGTGTTTGGTGTACTGGGATGTTTGGATGCTGTCGCCTTACCACCCTCGCAAGTCACTCAGGTTTGCTAACTGTGAAGTATTTGGACGCTTTATGTCGCGGGAAGCCTTCATGTCTGTGACCTTCTGGCTCTCCCTTTCAGTTATGCTGTCATAGCTAGTTCTGCCGGAGTCCCTACCTGCACTTTACACATAATCTACATTGTCTTTAAACATCACATGATGACAACATCATAAGCATACTTAATAATTCTCTCTCTCTCTCTCTCTCTCTCTCTCTCTCTCTCTCTCTCTCTCTCTCTGTCGAAATATACGTCCCACTCCCGAGCTCCCAGTATTCTGGAGTTTCCAGTGTGACCACTGGCTCTACCCCTGGTCGGAGTCTCGTGGTTTGGTGGTGCTCACTGATGCTGTGGATGGATCTGTGTGGATAGCCTGTTTCCAGGAGACAGCCGTGGACAGAGCCACTTGGGGACTATAACATCTGCTAACTGTCACTGATCTGCTGTTACATCTGTCAGCTTCTGACAGCAAGGAATTAGTGTCTATAACGAACTCAGTAACTACTTTGACCTAGTAGTTCCTCATGGGCCTTTGGTTGCTGTTGTAGAAAGGACGCTATTTACATTTACATTATTTACTGTCCAGTGTCACCCAAATGAGGATGGGTTCCCTTCTGAGTCTGGTTCCTCTCAAGGTTTCTTCCTCATATCATCACAGGGAGTTTTCCCTTGCCACCATCGCCGCAGGCTTGCTCATTAGGAATAAATAGGGATAAAATAGTTTTATAATTTAATGATTCTTTTTTTCCCTCTCCTTTCGGTTTCTCTATTTTTGTAAAGCTGCTTTTATGACAATGTCCATTGTAAAAGGCCCTATGCAAATAAATTGAATTGAATTGAATTGAATTCAATTGAATTGAATTCAATTCAATTCAATTTATTTGAATTGAATTGAATTGAATTGAATTCAATTGAATTCAATTGAATTGAATTGAATTGAATTGAATTGAATTGAATTGAATTGAATTGAATTGAATTGGGGGGACACGGTGGCTTAGTGGTTAGCATGTTTGCCTCACACCTCCAGGGTTGGGGGTTCGATTCCCACCTCTGCCGTGTGTGTGTGTGGAGTTTGCATGTTCTCCCTGTGCCTCGGGGGTTTACTCCGGTTTCCTCCCCCGCTCCAAAGACATGCATGGTAGGTTGATTGGCATCTCTAAATTGTCCGTAGTGTGTGTGCCCTGTGATGGGTTGGCACTCCGTCCAGGGTGTGTCCTGCCTTGATGCCCAATGATGCCTGAGATAGGCACAGGCTCCCCGTGACCCGAGAATAGTTCGGGTAGACAATGAATTGAATTGATAAATGGTTATTTACAGTCCTGTATTACTAACAGTTTGATTTTAAGTTTTTTTGCCCCCCAATTTTTTGCACCAGCTACCACTGATTATGTGATTTAAAATACATCAAATAAATTATAATAAGCAATACATGAGCTGCCTACTTCCCAGCCCTGCATGGCCCATGCTGATACTCTAGCTTCTGCTTGGAGTCTCCTTTACTTGAGAATCACTCAATGCTGCTGAGGATGGTCGTGGATAGCCTGAATTTAATACCTCACAGATTATTTAAAGATTATTGTGGATGATCTCACTATGGCATGTTAAAACTATATATATATATAAATACAAAACTATATCTCATACAAATATATATATATATATATATATATATATATATATATATATATATATATATATATATATATATATATATATATATATATATATATATATATATGATGGGGTTGACCCCGGTGAGCTTCCTCCCATTTTGTTTAAGAGCATGACCTATAGGATTTATCACTGGCATTCCAGGGAGTAGACACCTGTGAGAGTATGAGTATGAGTATGAGAGTATCACCTCTAAAACTGCAAAATACTCAGATCAGCCAAAGGTGAAGTGAATAACACAGGTGTCTCATCATGGCACCTGTTAGTGGGTGGGATATATTAGGCAGCAAGTGAACATTTTGTCCTCAAAGTTGATGTGTTAGGAGCAGGAAAAATGGGCAAGCATAAAATTTCAGCGAGTTTTGAAAAGGGCCAAACTGTGACGGCTAGACGACTGGATCAGAGCATCTCCAAAACTGCAGGTCTTGTAGGATGTTCCCGGTCAGCAGTGGTCAGTATCTATCAAAAGCGGTCCAAGAAAGGAACAGTTGTGAAGCAGCGACAAGGTCATGGGCAGTCAAGGCTCAATGATGCATATGGGGAGTGAAAGCTGGCCCATGATGTCCAATCCAACAGACAAACTACTGTTGCTCAAATTGCTAAAAAAGTTAATGCTGGTTCTGATAGAAAGGCGTTAGAATACACAGTGCATGTGAATGCACATGCCAGAATACAGAGTGCAATGGTTTGTTGCGTATGGGGCCACATAGCCACAGACCAGTCAGAGTGCCCATGCTGACCCCTGTGCACCACCGAAAGCGGCAACAAGGGCCACGGAGCAATGGAAGAAGGTGGCCTGGTCTGATGAATCACCATCTTTTTTTACATCACATGGATGGCCAGGTGCATGTGCTTCACTTACCTGGGGAACACATGGCACCAGGAGGCATTATGGGAAGAAGACAAGCTGGTGGAGAGACTAACACAATATTAGGCTATATTAGGCAGGCGGTCATAATGTTATGGCTAATCGGTGTATGTGACTTTTTACTGGACTTGATGACTTCAGTGCCACTGCAGTGTGTTCTTATCTCCAGTAAAAGATTCCTGCTGAACACTACTTCCGAGTCCCCTGGTTTCTGTCTCCTGAGTCAACCTTCTGTGAATTCCCAACACCACTGAGCTATCATTATGAAATAGTTTCTTTTAGGGCATGTTTCTGGGAACTATGGGTTTGTTTGAAAAATTTATTTTAGGCCAATTAATTTTCAGAATATTCATTTAGATATAGGATTTAGATGCAATATAGCGAGGCATTGGTGGCTCAGTGGTAGGTTTCTCGCCTATCTATGCGGAAGGCCCGGGTTCGATTCCCAGCCACTGGATGCAGTGTGGGTCCCAAGCCCAGAAAAAATGGGAGGGTTGTGTCAGGAAGGGCATCCAGCGTAAAACATTTGCCAAGTTGATGTTCGGACCAGTTGGTCCGCTGTGGCGACCCTGAACAGGGAGTAGCCGAAAGCAACTTCTATTTACATGCAATATAGCACAGAGACTGAGTTGGTTAAAGTGATAAATGACCTACTATTGGCCACAGGATCAGTGTTGTGTCTCCCTGCTGTGGTGTTGCTTGACCTTAGTCATTAAACTATTCTCCTTGATAGAATAGAAAATAATCCCTTGTTTTCACTGAGCAGAACACACCAATTACCAATTTTATTCTAATTCAATTAGTATTTAATTGTTTTCAAGCCATTTCTGTATTTATTTTTATGTATCATATAGTACTTTATTAATTAACCAGTATAAAAATATATAAGATGGAGAGGGGGCTGGTTCATATCACCTTACCCTCAGCTAGAGTTAGCCATTAATGCCCTTCTTTTAAACTGACTAGAGCAACTACTGTCTGAGTTCACTGATGAGATGGGTTTTCATAGTACTATTTTACCCACCATCGCTCATGCTTTTGCTATTAGGCTTCTGTTAATATTTACTCTGCTCTGGATCTCTGCATCTATAAACAGAAACTGACATATAGTTTTCAGGTTTCAGGAATACATTGCAAGAACAGGTTGTTCCATAGTCAATACAAAAAACTACATAATGTACACAATAACATGTCTGCTCTAACAATCAGGAATACATAGTTTCTTCATGTCGTTACATCATAACATTGTTTTATATAACCGTTTTTTGCAAATATGCTACTTTTTCATCAGTAGCTATAAAATAAATCAGGGTAAATATGGGGCTGGCTCAAGTCACCTTATTACCTCACCCTTAGCTAGATTTGCAATTTCCATTCAACGCTTGCCTTAGCTATGACTAGCCTCTGTTTGACTGGCGAGAAAGACTTGGAGTTCTGTGATGCAATGGGATTCCATCATTCTGTTCTACTTGTCATCATTCTGCTTCTTGTGCTTTTCTATTGTTTTTTTCTGCTTATAACCTCTGCATCTGTAGCCATAAACCTAGACCTAGCTTTCTGATTAACATGAAGTGTATGTCTGCTCATACAATCAGCAATACATTCAACTTTCTTTCAAGCCCCATGTCACAACAAAGGGCTTTTATTGTCCTTCACTTGGCCAGACATTATCCAGCTTTGGGTGCTGACTATTTTCCTTTTTGACTTGGATGTAGATTTAGCTTAAAATTAGCTATGGAGTATTGATTGTGGCACAAACTACCATGCACCCTTGTGTTTCACTAGGCAGAGCACACAATTTGACAAATTTCACCTGTTCCACTTAGTATGTCATTGATTTCAAGACATTTCAGATTTTTTTTTTTTTTTTTTTTTTTTTTTACTTTGTCATTTTTCTTTTCTATCAGTAGCTATAAAATATATCAGTGTGAATAGGGGGCTGGCTCAAGTCACCTTTTACTTGCCCCTCAGCTAGACTTGCAGTGTCCATTCCCCTATTGCTTTAGCTATGAGTGACCTCTTTGACTGGCACGAATGACATGGAGCTCTGTGATGCAATAGGATTTCATCATTCTGTTCTACTTGTCATCATTCTGCTTCTTGTGCTTAGCCAGTGCTAAGGGAAGAATTTATCATTTTTAGAAGAGGTTCGGTAGCTACTGGTAATATCTGTTTAAGAAAAGACGTGGGTAGAGGATCTAGAATGCAGGCTGAAAGTTTTGAAGGTGAAATTAGTGAAACTAGATGGGGCTCTTGAAGGAGAGTAAAACATGATTGTCAGGTCACGTCGGGAAATCGAACCGCAGAGGGAGCCCTCGTCCGAGTTTTGACACGGTCACATGACCCACTTCCGGGTTTCACACGGACATTTAAATAGAGCGCACACACTAGTTCACTGTGAAGTATTGTTCTGAGCAGCTATACTGAGCCTTGACTTGTTTGTTTTCTGACTTCATATTTTGCTTTCCTGTGATTTGGATTATCGTGTGTTTCCTGATTGTTCTCTTGTCCTAGTGTTTTGGATTTCTTCGCCTCGCTACTGCTTTTTGGATCCCCGCGTTCCATTGACTACGAGACTGCCTGTTGTTTTGTGCTGCTTTAATTAACGTTTATGGATTCTACAACTTCCGCCTCTGGCGTTGATTCACAATGATATAGTTATATTATCTAAAGGATTACTTATCGAATAATTTGGTTTTAAATGAATAGTCTGAATTTTTTGCCTGATATTATCAATCTTTGCATTGAAAAAAAAAAAGCATGAAGTCATTGCTGCTGCATAAAGAAGAAGATGTGTGCTTTTCTACAGTGGCTTTACTCCGTTAGTTTTGCTATGGTACTAAATAAAAATTTAGGATTGTTTTTGTTATCTTTGATTAGGACAGAGAGGTACACTGATCTAGCAGTACTAAGAGTTTTTGTAGCTCAGAAGGCTTTCCTTCCACGCTAACTGAAATATTGCCAATTTAGTTTGACGCCATTTACGCTCTAGTTTCCTAGCTGATTGTTTTAAAGCTCTTATGTGGTCATTGTACCAGGGTGCTAGTTTCTTCTCTTTAATTATTGTCCTTTTAAGTGGAGCTACATTATCTAGCGTGTTTCGCAACACCGACTCCAGGTAATCAGTCGCCTGGTCAAGTTCTGTGGGGTCAGACGGTGAACCAATCATGCGTGATAATTCTGGGAGATTATTGGTAAATCTCTCTGCAGTAGCAGACGTAAATGTACGCTTAATACGGAGACGTGGCAAATTGCGCATCTCGTGTCTAAGACGCATTTTAAATGAAAGAAGATCGTGATCTGAGAGAGCTTCCGGCTGTGGAGGAGTGACTGTTTTCTATATTTAAGCCGAATGTTAGAATAAGATCCAGAGTGTGACCTCCATTATGAGTGGGTCACATTTGGGTTACATTTTGATTAACACCTACTGAATCTAAGATGGATACAGATGCTGTTCTTAGAGGATCTTCTGACTTATCAAAATGAATGTTGAAGTCTCCTACAATTAATGCTTTGTCTAAAGAAACAGCAAGGCTTGAAATGAAATCTGCAAATTCACTGAGGAATTTTGCAAAACTTTCCATTTGTTTCCCTTCTTCTACCCATCCCGAGACATATAGAGATTGTGCTAGCTCCGGTGGCATCCAGAGATGGACCAGCTCCAGCTGGGTTCTGCTTTGTGAGGACTGGGCTATTCAAAACAACACTGCCAACCCTATGTGGATGACATCAACCTACTAATTAATTTACACATAACATTCTATACACGCTGTATCTGCATCACACAACTAATGCAGAAAGGACATTGTTCATATCACACTCTCCGGTGTCACCCAGATGAGGATGGGTTCCCTTTTGAGTCTGGTTCCTCTCAAGGTTTCTTCCTAATTCCATCTAAGGGAGTTTTTCCTTGCCACAGTTGGCTCAGTCACCTCACTGCTTTTCTCTGTCTCAGTATTAACTCTCAGATTAAATTATTAAGAGTATGCTCTCCACTGAGGTACATGATAAATTTTTTTTTGTTTGTTTTTAAAAAAAAAATTATAACACATTATTCTTCATGGATACACCACCACCCATCTTTAAACTTCAGAGGAGGATCCATAGACTGATCACTCTTCATGGAGATACAGCTGGGTGCTGAAGATTCTGATCTCTTTCCCTGGAGTTTACTGTACAACATTATACACAGTCCTTTACTCATTTATATACACTCTTTACTGGTTTTAACTCACTTCTTAATTTGAAAAGTACATAATTTACATACAATAAACTCAATTTTACATACAATGTTTTCTGCTAAGTAGAAGGAAAAGTAGATTTTTATTAATAGTGAAAACTTTGGTTAAATTGTACTCACTAAATAGTTTAGATAATTTAGATATCTATTTATGTATTTGAATATTTAATGACTAAAACACAAGGATGTTGTAGAGTTGTTTGATGCTGGGGAAACATTATCTGTGTCCAGACCAGGAGTCTCCACCTTTGAATATTAGTAAGGCTTGCACAAACACACAGCTGAGTCCTGAAGAGTTTGATCTCTTCTACTGGAATGGATCACACACCAAGAAAAACAAACAAATACCAAGTTAAATGTTGGTTCTGAGTCTGCATTGTACATGTACAGTAGCTAATTAAGTCAACTTTCCCATTCTGCATGACACTGCTCTCAGTTTCTACTGCAGTTGGCTTGACCGAGCTCTTAAAATATGGCTGAATCTGCTGATAAAAAAATAAAAATTAAAATCAAGCCAAAAATCAAACAGTTTCTGAACTCTTCTAAGGACATATGACTAATAAATGATGCTCCACCTCATCATTGACTCACAGTGATTGGCCAGGATTGATTTCTATTTGTGTCTGATTCCTTTACTCTTTCTAGGTGTACTGGATGTTTTCTTTGAATAGCTTTGTATATATTAGTTTTTTCATTCATTGAATCTGAAAATGTCTGATTTTTTTATAGTTTGATTTTTCCCTCAAGTATTACAAATTCATGTACAGTTTATGCTGACTCTATTTCAGTTTATCAGTCTATCAGTTTATGCTGACTTTATAATTTCATTCCAAACACCACCTGTTTACAGCCTATAGACAGACCACAACTGAGAGAAATGTGACAAAATATATTTTAAAAACACATTAACCTTGTTCCACACTGAGAAAACTATGTTCTGCAAACATAATGAATGTTTTGTTCATAAGAATTTAATAAGTACATACCCAATAAAAAAAACGGTTTTATAGGTAAGTTACCTGCACCCTGTACCTGTGCCTCACGCACCACAGATTTCCTACAGCTGATTTCACAAAAGTGTTATTTACAATATATCCGCATTCTTCTTATATAAAGTTGGTTATAACAAAGAAATCACCCACTTTTAGTCAACAGTCCTTGTTATGTGACATTAATACCTACGTTTCTGCCGAAAACATTTCCAACCGCTCCATAATACTGAGTCGAAGCTCAGAAAGAAACAATTCCTCTTTAGTTAGGAGAATTAATTATAAGTGATTGTTTGGGAATGAGTCGACTCTTTGAATCGGCTCTTTTGGTGAGGAGCTGTTAGGAGTGTTTACTCCTGTAATCTACTGTTGCCAAAAGTTTGTCAGTATTGTATTTTCATGCTTTTTTAATTCATTTATTCACATACAATGCAACAAGCTAGCATTAATTTAGCCTTTCTGCAGAGCCATTTCATAGGAAAGAGTCTTCTTAGTTTCATAGAAAACTTCACATACTCAGATTTCTGTCTTCAGTAGCAGTAGTACAAGTGGTATCCTGAGGTAAACGTTATTATTGTACAGAAAAGTACTTCCTGGAATGACCTCTAAGTGTCACTGTGTGATTACTGTTGTTACAGTGCTCTCACTCGTTACTGTGAGAGTTTCTTGGTCGGGAACCGGAGAAAAACATCTGCGGTTGTAGGTGAGGCTGAAAGTCCCATGAGTAAAAGTATTAATTGCATCATCCAGAGTAGATGAGTGATCTTTGCATACTATTCTACAGTACAGTAGGCTAAAAAAGGTTTAAACATTTAAATTGGTGTAATTCATAACCAAAATAATCACCTTCAGCAAATTTTTCTAGTAATGGGTATTATTTAAAATCCAGAAAATACGCTCTTTACTAAGTTAAACTGTTACCGCCTTTTAATTCGTTTTTATATTTGGAAAAAAAAAGGGTGGGGGGGGTTATAGGGTTGTCAAAACTACAGGCTGTTGTTGAAACAAATTGTTAAACATATTGCATCAGAAATCTGAAAATACTACAATTACTCAATGTGCTCAATACTTGGTAGGGGATCCTTTTGCTTTAATTACTGCCTCAATTGGGCGTGGCATGGAGGTGGTCAGTTTGTGGCACTGCTGAGGTGGTATGGAAGCCCAGGTTTCTTTGACAGTGGCCTTCAGCTCATCTGCATTTTTTGGTCTCTTGTTTCTCAATTTCCTCTTGACAATACCCCATAGATTCTCTATGGGCTTCAGGTCTGGTGAGTTTGCTGGCCAGTCAAGCACACCAACACCATGGTCATTTAACCAACTTTTGGTGCTTTTGGCAGTGTGGGCAGTGCCAAATCCTGCTGGAAAATGAAATCAGCATCTTCAAAAAGCTGGTCAGCAGAAGGAAGCATGAAGTGCTCCAAAATTTCTTGGTAAACGGGTGCAGTGACTTTGGTTTTCAAAGAACACAATGGACCAACACCAGCAGATGACATTGCACCCCAAATCATCACAGACTGTGGAAACTTAACACTGGACTTCAAGCAAATTGGGCTATGAGCTTCTCCACCCTTCCTCCAGACTCTAGGACCTTGGTTTCCAAATGAAATACAAAACTTGCTCTCATCTGAAAAGAGGACTTTGGACCACTGGACAACAGTCCAGTTCTTCTTCTCCTTATCCCAGGTAAGACGCCTCTGACGTTGTCTGTGGTTCAGGAGTGGCTTAACAAGAGGAATATGACAACTGTAGCCAAATTCCTTGACACGTCTGTGTGTGGTGGCTCTTGATGCCTTGACCCCAGCCTCAGTCCATTCCTTGTGAAGTTCACTCAAATTCTTGAATGGATTTTGCTTGACAATCCTCATAAGGCTGCGGTTCTCTCGGTTGGTTTTGCATCTTTTTCTTCCACACTTTTTACTTCCACTCAACTTCCTGTTAACATGCTTGGATACAGCACTCTGTGAACAGCCAGCTTCTTTGGCAATGAATGTTTGTGGCTTACCCTCCTTGTGAAGGGTGTCAATGATTGTCTTCTGGACAACTGTCAGATCAGCAGTCTTCCCCATGATTGTGTAGCCTAGTGAACGTATTCTAATTTGATGAGAGAGTGAATTGGTGGGTTTTTGTTAAATGTGAGCCAAAATCATTACAATTAAAAGAACCAAAGACTTAAACTACTTCAGTCTGTGTGCACTGAATTTATTTAATACACGAGTTTCACAATTTGAGTCGAATTACTGAAATAAATTAACTTTTCCACGACATTCTAATTTATTGATTTGCACCTGTATATGGTTTCAATAATTGATTCAAAACAAATTATAAAATATCTTCTCTACACTTTTCACTTTTGCAGCTTTAACAGTTACACTTTTCACTTTTGCAGCTTTAACAGTTAGTGAAAATGTATTCATAACTAACATTTAATGCAATTAGCTCCTGTACTGTGTGATTTAATTAAAAAAAAAAAAAACTTCTGTATTTTCATCAAATCCTGACATAAAATTTTTGGATAGATATATTATGAAGAAAACTATAGCTTGGAAGAAAATACAGAGGTCAGTATTGTCTCTGGAGAGTCGGTGCAGCTAGTACAGTTAGCTTTGCCGCTAATCCGAAGCTTGGCATGTAAATCAAAGACAAAATGTTCACTCCACTTAGTGTTTTAATTCATTTTCAGGCTTAGTAAAGCTAATATGAAGCCTGGCACATAAAGCACATCAATCAACCAATTTGCTTTAACACTAAAATTAATTTTGAGTACATTTTTAAAGACATACCCCCCACACACACACTTTTTAATATTTTTATTGTGCTCTGCTCCATTATCCATTGCTATGTATATTGTTAGGATAAAAAAATATTCTAAAAGTTACATTACATACAGGGTTGTCTGTTGTAATGGAACAATGTAAATGTTGTATGACTGATTAAGTGAAAAAGTAGAATGTAGACTTGTGCTATTCTCAGAACAGAGGGTGCAGCTAACCAAGGTCAACTGATAATGCAGGAAAGAAGAAAGAAAAAATTAAAGTATGCTTAGCTGAGAAAAACAAAAGTAGCCAATGTATGGTTTTGTTACCTTATCAGCAGTTAGTTCCTTTTCCCTAAATCTTTGGTTTAGAAAGATGTTTATAAAAACTAAGTGTAACGAATGATCGAGGCCCTTCCTCTCGGAATGGTGGGTTCTGTAGCACAGCAGTATAATAAAACTGTAACTTCTTTTACTCTTGCCCTTGCCTACCAGTGTGCTATTTTTTCAAGATTTCATCACAACATTAATATCCAGGGATGCAGACATTTATGTGATTCATGAAAAGCATTATTGTCAATGTGATGAGATCGGAAACATTCATGAATGAGTCATGAGTCATAAATGTAGGCCAACTGTCATCTGGTAATGGTAGCTGGTGTTGCCAAAGAAATCATGACCATAGAAATGCCAACAACTCTATAAATACATAAAAACACCCACAACATCACATGTATGCTGAGGAAACAGTCATAACTGTACAAAAATTGAGCCAGATTCACCACATTTCATCTAGTGTAAATTTGGTTTATGTCTAATTCATTCATTGTCTATCGCTTATCCAATCTATACTTGGGTCACGGGGAGCCTGTGTGCCTATCTCAGGCATCATTGGGAATCAAGGCAGGATACACCCTGGACGGAGTGTCAACCCATCACAGGGCACACACACACAACAGACAATTTAGAGATGCCAATCAACCTACAATGCATGTCTTTGGACCAGCGGAGGAAACCCCCGAGGCACGGGGAGAACATGCAAGCTCCACACACACACACGGATGAGACGGGAATCAAACCCCCAACCCTGGAAGTGTGAGGCAAACGTGCTAGCCACCAAGCCACCATGCCACCATGCCCACCCTTTTCCTTACCAATGAAAATCTATTAATATTTGAATATTTCACTTATATTTATGCAGGAATGTTATTTCAGCCGGGGGGGCACGGTGGCTTAGTGGTTAGCACGTTTGCCTCACACCTCCAGGGTTGGGGGTTCGATTCCTGCCTCCGCCTTGTGTGTGTGGAGTTTGCATGTTCTCCCCGTGCTTCGGGAGTTTCCTCCGGGTACTCCGGTTTCCTCCCCCAGTCCAAAAACATGCGTGGTAGGTTGATTGGCATCTCTAAAGTGTGTGTGAGTGAATGAGAATGAGAGTGTGTGTGTGTGTGTGCGTCCTGCAATGGGTTGGCACTCCGTCCAGGGTGTATCCTGCCTTGATGCCCAATGACGCCTGAGATAGGCACAGGCTCCCTGTGACCCGAGAGTAGTTCGGATAAACGGTAGACAATGAATGAATGAATGTTATTTCAGCCAACACAGCCTAATAAGCAGCAGAGTTTGGGTGAGTGGTGTCCATGGGAAGGCATATGTTTTGTAAAGCTTGCAAGTACAATTAAAATAAGCCAGCTTGGGCTTAAAACTTGACTTTAAAGCATAATGTATGATAATTTGCCTGATAAGTTCTGATATATTTGAACGAACCTGATATGTCTTTTCATGTGTGGAGTGAAGAGAAGCTCTTCATGAGTTACACAGGTAACAGGAAATGCTTTGAGTGTGCAGACTTTCCCACACACAACTGGTACCAGTAGTGTTAAAGGGATGAATGAACCCAATTCAAGTGCAGTCTCTATGATAAATCCATCTGTCTCAGATGAACAACAGTCTCAGACAGAAAAATCAGCAGTGATTACAGAGGTGAGTGACGATAGTGTAATGATTAAAAAAATGATTGCTTAGGAAAATGTACATGCTGGTGAAAATACTGCAAGGGCAGATATGACTGGAAATGAGGAAATGCTTGAGTCAATAATTTGGAAAAAGAGGTTGAACAGGTTAATGTGATACAAACATAGTTGCTGTTAGATTATTCTAAAATGTCTAATGATGAAGATGCAAAAGAGGATGATGCTTTTGTTGATATCTCTGAAGTTATCTCTGGTTCTCAAGCACATGATTTGTATATGTTACAGGATATTAATGATCTTCTGAAGGTAACATTTGGGAAGACCGTGGAGGTGAAAGATTTTTTCCAAGTATAGAAAAGTTTTTGGCAAGATACATCTGGCATTTTAATGTGAAATTGCTGCAGTTTTTTTTTTTTGACATTTTAAAGTGTTTTGGGAAAATTGGAAGAAGATTTAAAAAAGAAAGCCTTAGTCAGTGGCAAAGTACAATAAAATAAAATAAAATAAAATAAAAAAAAAAAAAAAAAAAAAAAAAAAAAAGAAAAGAAAAGAAAAGAAAAGAAAAGAAAAATCTAATCTATACCTTGCAAGAAACTGCAAGGATAAAGAAAATTGTGCAAAAACTACAAAAGGATATTGATACATTAGAAAGAGATTTTTCTTAAACAGAAAAGTTTGTAAAGAATACTATTTTAGACTTTAAAAAAATGAGTTTGAATCTTTATTGTGAAAGGGGCTTTAATAAGATAAAGATTTTGACCGTTAAAGACATGAATGCCCCAAGCATGTTTTTTTTCCCCTCCTTGAACCGCCACCTTATTGTGGTGGAGGGGTTTGAGTACCCGAATGAACCTAGGAGCCATGTTGTCAGGGGCCTAGTGCTCCCGGTAGGGTCTCCCAAGGCAAACAGGTTCTAGGTGACGGTTCAGACTAAGAGCGGTTCAAGACTCTTATGGTAATAAAATCAAGGACCGTTATGTCGCCCGGACTGGCATCACCGGGGCCCCACCCTGGAGCCAGGCCTGGGGTTGAGGCACACAGGCGAGCGCCTGGTGGCCGAGTCTTTGCCTGCGGGACTCGGCCGGGCACAGCCCGAAGAAAAGACGTAGGCCCACCTTCCCATAGGCCCACCACCCGCAGGAAGGAGCATAGGGGTCCGGTGCCATGTGTTTTGGGTAGCAGTCATGGGCGGGGGTCCCGACGACCCAAACCCTGGACAAAAAATCTGGCTTTTGAGACATGGAATGTCACCTCACTGGGGGGGAAGGAGCCCGAGCTGGTGAGGGAGGTTGAGCGGTACCGGCTAGAGATAGTCGGGCTTGCCTCCACACACAGCCTGGGCTCTGGAACCCAACTCCTTGAGAGAGGTTGGACCCTCTTATTCTCCGGAGTGCCCCATGGTGAGAGGCGTCGGGCTGGGGTGGGCTTGCTTATAGCCCCCCAGCTCAGCCGCCATGTGCTGGAGTTTTCCCCGGTAAACGAGAAGGTTGTTTCCCTCACTGTTGTTTCGGCTTATGGGCCGAACGGCAGTGTGGAGTACCCAACCTTCTTGGAGACCCTGCGAGGGGTGCTGGAAGGTACTCCGACTGGGGACTCCATAGTTTTGCTGGGGGACTTCAACGCCCATGTGGGCAACGACAGTGATACCTGGAGGGGCGTGATTGAGAGGAACGGCCCCCCTGATCTGAACCCGAGTGGTGTCCTGTTGCTGGACTTCTGTGCTAGTCACAGCCTGTCCATAACAAACACCATGTTTGAGCATAAGAGTGCCCATCAGTAAACATGGTACCAGGACACCCTAGGCCGGAGATCAATGATCGACCTTGTGATTGTGTCATCTGACCTTCGGCCGCATGTCTTGGACACTCGGGTGAAGAGAGGGGCGGAGCTGTCAACCGATCACCACCTGGCGGTGAGTTGGATCCGCTTACGGAGGAGGATGCCGGACAGACTTGGCAGGCCCAAACGTATTGTGAGGGTCTGTTGGGAACGTCTTGCTGATCCCTCTGTTAGGGGGGTCTTCAACTCCCACCTCCGGGAGAGTTTCAAACAGATCCCGAGGGAGGTTGGGGACATTGAGTCTGAGTGGACCATGTTCTCCTCCTCCATTGTTGATGCAGCCATCCGGAGCTGTGGCCGTAAGGTCTCTGGTGCCGGTCGCGGTGGCAATCCCCGAACACAGTGGTGGACACTGGAAGTAAGGGATGCCTTCAAGCTGAAGAAGGAGTCCTATCGAGCCTGGTTGGCTCGGGGGACTCCGGAGGCAGCTGAGACATACCGGCAGGCTAAGCGAACTACAGCCGTGGTGGTCTTGGAAGCAAAAACTCGGGTCTGGGAGGAGTTCGGTGAGGCCATGGAGAAGGACTATCGGACGGCCTCGGGCAAGTTCTGGCAGACCGTTCGGTGCCTCAGAAGGGGTAAGCAGCTCTCTGCCAACACTGTTTATGGTGGAGGTGGAGAGTTGCTGGTCTCGACTGGGGATATTGTCAGACCGTGGAAGGAATACTTCGAGGATCTCCTCAACCCCACTGACACGCCTTCCGTAGAGGAACCAGAGGCAGAGGACTCAGAGGTAGATTCATTCATCACCCAAGCTGAGGTCACTGAGGTAGTTCAGCAGCTCCTTGGTGGCAAGGCACCGGGGGTGGATGAGATTCGCCCTGAGTACCTTAAGTCTCTGGATGTTGTGGGGCTGTCTTGGCTGACACGTCTCTGCAACATAGCGTGGCAGTCAGGGACAGTGCCTCTGGACTGGGCGACCGGGGTGGTGGTCCCTCTTTTTAAGAAGGGGGACCGGAGGGTGTGTTCCAACTATAGGGGGATCACACTCCTCAGCCAGACTCCTTTCCCAGGGAAAGTCTATTCCAGAGTACTGGAGAGGAGAGTCCGACCGTTAGTCGAACCTTGGATACAGGAGGAGCAATGCGGTTTTTGACCTAGTCGTGGAACACTGGACCAGCTCTATACCCTCCACAGGGTGTTCGAGGGTTCGTGGGAGTTTGCCCAACCAGTCCACATGTGTTTTGTAGACTTGGAGAAGGCTTTCGACCGTGTCCCTCGTGGCATTCTGTGAGAGGTGCTCTGGGAGTACGGGGTCCGTGGCCCTCTGTTAAGGGCTGTTCGGTCTCTGTATAACCAGAGCAGGAGCTTGGTTCGCATTGCCAGCTGTAAGTCAGATCTGTTCCCAGTGCATGTTGGGCTCCGACAGGGCTGTCCTTTGTCACTGGTTCTGTTCATTGTTTTTATGAACAGAATTTCTAGGCGCAGCCAGGGGCTGGAGGGAGTCCGGTTTGGGGACCACAGGATTTCATTGCTGATTTTTGCAGATGATGTTGTCCTATTGGCTCCTTCAAGCCTGGACTTACAGCATGCACTGGGGCATTTTGCAGCTGAGTGTGAAGCGGCTGGGATGAGGGTCAGCACCTCCAAATCGGAGGCCATGGTTCTCGACCGGAAAAAGGTGGCTTGCACCCTTCAGGTTGGAGGGGAGGTCCTTCCTCAAGTGGAGGAGTTTAAGTATCTCTGGGTCTTGTTCACGAGTGAGGGAAGGATGGATTGTGGATTGTGCAGCGACAGCAGTAATGCGGTCTATGTACCGGTCTGTTGTGGTGAAGAAGGAGCTGAGCCGGAAGACGAAGCTCTCGATTTACCAGTCAATCTACGGTCCTACTCTCACCTATGGTCATGAGCTCTGGGTCATGACCGAAAGGGTAAGATCCCGGATACAAGCGGCCGAAATGAGCTTCCTCTGTAGGGTGGTCGGGGCGCTCCCTTAGAGATAGGGTAAGGAGCTCTGTCACCCGGGAGGAGCTCGGAGTAGAGCCGCTGCTCCTCCACATCGAAAGGGGGCAGTTGAGGTGGCTCGGGCATCTGTTTCGGATGCCTCCGGGACGTCTCCCTGGAGAGGTGTTCCGGGCATGCCCCACCGGGAAGAGGCCCTGGGGAAGACCCAGGACACGCTGGAGAAACTATGTCTCTCGGCTGGCCTGGGAACGCCTCGGGGTCCCTCCGGAAGAGCTGGAGGAAGTGTCTGGGGAGAGGGAGGTCTGGGCATCCCTACTTAGACTGCTGGCCCCACGACCCGGCTCCGGATAAGCGGAAGACAATGAATGAATGAATGAATGAATGAATGTTTTTTTTTAACCTGTAAAAAAGACCATTCACCAGCAGCAGATGCATCATCTTTTTTGTAAATGGATCAATAACTAGAGATACAAAAGAAATGAGGGAACTAGCAGTGGACTTTTATACTGTACTATACAGTGCTGAGAACTGTGATTCTAAAAGCACATTCACTACTTCACAGTTTACCACAGTTGGGATCTGAGCAAAATGAGGCTCTAGACAAAATCACATTCCAAGATATAACTGAGGCCTTGAAAAATCTAGCTGCTGGACGTTCTCCCGAAATAGATGGGCTACTGACTGAGTTTTACCAGCAATCTTTGGGGAATGAAGACTTATCTTTTTTAATACCTGATAATTAGTCGGTTGTCTTAATGATTTTAAGGTTGGTGTTCTTTCAGTAGACCAGGAGAAAGCATTTGACAGCAATGAACATAATTTTTTTTTTTACGGTTTTGACTTTGGTGATAATTTTATATCTTTGGTCAGATTCCTGTATAATGATATATCAGTGATGGTCAAAGTGGGTGGAGGACTTCCTCTTCTATAGGAAATGTTTCTATACATGTTTCAAGAGGGATCAGGTAGGGATCTCCTGTCAGAACAGCTGTATAGAACCTCTTCTATACAAACTTAGGAGGGAACTTAAAGGAGTCTAAATGTTAGCTGCTAAAAAAAAGTTTTAAAGTGCATCTATCAGCATATGCAGATGATATAATAGGTTTTTATTTACGGGCTAAGGTACTAAGTACTAAGGGGTATGAAAAATCCTCCACAAAGTGTCAGTGATTATCCTGGCCCTGGTAATATTTTAATTTATGTTGTACATACTGACACCTAGTGGTGCCTTAAAGAACTCTGTCATTTTTAGTAATATAGCAGCCATATTGGATTTTCAGAGCTCATGGTGCAGAGTATAGAGGTGCATCTACGTCCATCCTCCTTGTTTTGCTCTTGAAAAGGCACAATCTGTAAGTTTAAAAACTTAATCTATGCAGTAACATATGATTGTTTATTTTTGATAAGTTGTGTGTATGTTTGAGAACGATTTACATGTGACATGCTGAAGGTAACTAGAGGCACATAATTTGATGCTACATTGTTTATTCATCTCACCATTGCTATGTTCTAGATTACGTGAAGGTGATTCATATGTATCTTACATACTGTTTTTGAGCTATGTGAAGTAACTGTAGCTTTGTAAAGATAGCATTTTTTCTACATCTTTGTTCATTTGTGTTACAGTTTCACAAATTGGTCTTCAGTAAAGAGAGTTTGACCCTGATTTCCATCTGTGACCTTTACTGAGCCTTTGTTTAGCTCGCTGCCAAAGCTAAATAAGAAAAACGCAAGCTGAGGGCAGAAGAGTGATGAAGTGGCAGAATAAGGAGGCAGGAGTTTTAATGAAGTTCAACATCAAATAAAAAGTCAAAATAAACACTCAATAGCGAAATCTCCCATGTACTGAAAACCACCAGCCAGCGATGAGTGGAAGAATGCGTCTCTTATTTCTACAGGTAACAACAAGTGTGTTAGCGCTTCTGCACTGTGGATGTTGGGGCGGGATTAAACTCCAGGCTGGAACACGGAAGTGCAGGTGTAGTGTCAGAGCTGGACGTGACACAAAGTTAATGGGGAAGAAAGTGAAGGTTTTATTAACGGGGAATGGAATGGAACCGGGGTCTAACAGCAGGGGTTAAGAGTGTTGGGAGGGTTATTTATATAATAATTTTTATTAAGAAAATTAGCAGTTTCAAACAAAATTGTAAAAGATATTAGCCCGATAGTCTACCTGGAATTACTGCAGTAAAAGTCACTCATTGTGAAAGCACGAGGGAGGCATGGTGGCTTGGTGGCTAGCACGTTTGCCTCACACCTCCAGGGTTGGGGGTTTGATTCCTGCCTCCGCATGTGTGCGTAGAGTTTGCATGTTCTCCCTGTGCCTCAGGGGTTTCCAACCTGTGTGTGTGGCCTTGATGCCAAATTTTGAAAAAAACAGCTCAAGCCAACTGCAATAGAAACTCATGAGAGCAACTCCCTCTTTTTCAAAATATTTATTTTCAGTTTTGGTACATTAGATGGTTTTAATTTGAAACATTTATCAGGCTGAAGCTCATGGGCTGTATGTGTGAATCAGTGCTGTAACTACTTTCATGTGTTATTGAAGGAGGTACTCTATATAATTTTTATTTGTTTAATTGTTACAAATTGCTCAGATGTGAATAGTATATCATTATTAGAAAATGTATTGTTTGGTGTAGATTTAATTTACAAATATACTTATGCATTCACCAATAATCTATAAAAGGCTCATTGCTGAACTGGCTGGGTTATTTCTTTTTTTAAGGATCAACCTCTAAATGACTTGATCAGAATCCTCTTTTAACTTTATTTATGTAAGTTCTAGGGTTCTGCTTAGCCATATTTTCTTGTAGGTTATTCTGCCATGATGCATTTATTTACTTATTTGTAGGTTGATTTTTCAACATCAGGGTGAGGGGTTTTCCAGATGTTTGCATTTCTTGGGCTGGATGCTGGAAAAATATACTTAAGGTTAAATTTGGGCATTGATTCCTCATGGTATCTGGCACAAATCTTCAGGCCAAATTTGGATAAAATTTGGGCCAGAAGTATGTTAACTGGAACATTGTAAAATGAAAGAGTTTCACCCTTATAGTAAAAACAAAATGACTTTATACAAGAAGAATGCGGATATATTGTAAAATCAGATGTAAGAAATAAGTGGTGCGTGAGGAACCAGTACAACCTTATCTGTAAAACAGGTTTTAATCAGCTACATACGCCTTTCAGTTTCTTCTCTTCAATTCCTAGGAATGTTTGCAGAATACAGTTTAATCAGTGTGGAAAACACACAATAGAAGTTGCTTTCAGCTGCTCCCTGTTTGGGGTCACCACAGCAGACCAACTGGTCTGCACAGCAACTTGGCGCAGGTTTTACACCAGATGCCCTTCCTGACGCAACCCTCCCATTTTTCCAGGCTTGGGACCGGCACTGCATCTAGGGGCTGGGGCATTGGCTGGGAATTGAACCTGGGCTTTCCGCATGATAGGCGAGAAACCTACCACAGAGCCACCAATGCCCTTGTGGCACATACACAATGTGTTTTTAAAATATATTTCATTGCATTTTTTCACAGTTGTGGGACTGTTAAAAGGTGTATGGAATATAGTTAAACCAATCCCTCTTTCTGAAAGCAAGGTTAATCTATCCTTACTGAAATTGTTAGAGTTGATAGAGTTTTGGTAGTTATTTTTCTTGTATTAGATCCACTGAAAGATGTTTGTGCATGTTGTGGATCAGTCAGCTGTGATACTGAGTAGGTCAGTTTTGAACAGAGGTTTGTGTAATCAGAAATGTCTTTATGGTCCTAATATTGTAACTGTTAGTTTTTTTTTTTGTTGTTGTTTTTCTTTTTTAACAGACTGAAGGTGACGTATGCAAGCGATGGTATCAAGTCCTGCATACAAAAGGACAAAGAGACATATACTAGTGCAATCACGGAAATGTGATTTTGTCTTTAAGCTGTAGTCTTTCTGTTTTTTAAAGAAAAAAACATGCCTTTTCAGACATGTTACACACACACACACACACACAAAAAAAAAAAGGATAATATAAAAATATAAATTATAAGATAATATAAATTAATATACCAATACAAAAGTCATGCAAATAGTATTAATTAAGTAAATAATTAGGCAAATAAACTAACAAATTAACAGTGGTGGGCAGTAAAGAATTAAATGTTATTCGTTACTGTACATAAGTATCTTTTTCCAGTATCTGTACTTAACTAAAGTACAAAACATTTTTGTGACTTTTTACTTTTACTCCACTATAAAATAATAATAATAATAATAATAATAATAATAATAATAATAATAATAATAATAATAATAAATGTTATTCAATTACAGAAGAGCAAGCAAACTGCTTGCACAGTGAGCGCATTATTTTTGACCTAAAAATTAAAATATAATTTTTGCCCTTTTTTTTGTTTTCATTAAATGCAACGATTGCAAAGGGAAGAAAACCCTGACCCCATCCTGCCACCTGCACACCCATGACTCACGGCCTGACCTGAGGATTTGTTTTAAGTCTTAAAACAGAAGAAAGACGTTCATATTCAGATACCTGCTCTGCCTCAGTAACATACCATTTCATCTTACAAAAATTCAACATCATATTTGTGAAAACATAGAAGTGAGCACGTCCTGTGATCATCATAATGGTCATTTTCTTTAATATGAAATCTAATGTTAGCTCGCAACAATGAAGGCTAGTTATGCTTTAGTTAGCTAAGTAAGCTAACATAATGAGTAACTCTTGAGCAGCAGTCTATATTAACGTTACTGATGTCAAACAGCAATCCAATAACCCAATAGATCGACTTTTAATTGTCCATCACACACCAAAGCATTAGGTACTAAATACTGAAATATTGACTGTGCTGAATTGTTTTCTGAATCTGTAGAGCAGCAAGTTTGTTAAAGTGAATCTGCTTAGATACTCGCTTGTCATTTGTCAATCCCAGGACACAGGAATGTTCAGCACACATTAATTATTCTATATGAGTTACCAGGTCAGACTGTCCCACTGTATTACTTACTATTTTCTACAGACACTTTACAATCTAGACCCTGTCTTTATATAAGGGTCCTTGTATAGAGTCCATGCACAAATACCTGTATAGTTACGTGTGTGTGTGTGTGTGTGTGTGTGTGTGTGTGTGTGTGTACCGATTTGTCTCCAGATTTGCTGTGACTTTGATAAGGATAAAGAACTTACTGAAAATGAATGAATGAATGATTTGATAATGAGAATGTGAGAGGTCAGTTCCTGTGAGTAGGCAGATCACTCAATACTGTAAATGTAACAGCTCCAGTGCATAGGCAGTGACCCACATGGGGGTTACAGGCATGTAGGAATGTAAACTGCTCACAGAGACTCTCATTCTTTAACTCAAGGGAGATTTCACATGAACGCAGCCCCCAAGACAGACACTGGCGAGATTGCCATCTACTGGTGAATAACGGAATTGTCGCTATTGTAAACTACTGTTACAACACTTGTTCAATGGATAACGAAAGGTAGCACATTGAGTTTAATATTGAGTTCAAGCATTTTAACTTAACAATTTAGTGCAATAATCAACTCATTAATTGTGCTACACAAATACATAATTTTGTTAATTAAAATAAGCAATGAGCGACATTTTTCTGTAAGGATAAAGATGTGAAAATGAATGAGTGATAATATAATTGCACATGTTTGTGTGTATTTTAAGATCCATTTGTGTGTGTGCGAGCCATTCCAGCAGAAGAGATCAGACTCTTCAGGACTCAGCTGTGTGTTTGTACAAACTTTACTAATATTCAGAGATGGAGACTCCTGATCTGGACACAGATAATGTTTCCCCAGCATCAAACAACTGGTAACATACAACATCCTTGTGTTCTAGTCATTAAATATTCATATCTTATATTATTGAGTGAGTATATATGTAAGGTTAAGAAGTGACCTAAAACCAGTAAAGAGTGTATATAAATGAGTAAAGGACTGTGTATAATGTTGTACAGTAAACTCCAGGGAAAGAGATCAGAATCTCCAGCACCCAGCTGTATCTCCATGAAGAGTGATGAGTCTATGGATCCTCCTCCGTATTTTAAAGATGGAGATTTCTCACTTCCACACAGGTATCTCCTCATTGTTAATGTCACTGCTAAAGTCACACTTAAAGAGAAATTTAACTAGATAAACAGGATGGCAAACAAAATACTTAAACTATATGACTTACCTTTAATGATGACACTATTAAGTGTCTAAAAATTTTAATTCAATAATAAAAGTCTTAATTAAAGGAAATGTTTTACTTGAAAGGTGTGCTTGTAGCATGTTTCAAATAAATGCCACTTGGTTTGAAGTTCAAACATTTGTAAGTGTCGTTTAAGTGTCCAAATACTTTTTTGGGTCATTGCCAACTACCTTAGCATAGCGTAATTTAGCCAGTGACAGGATACCAAACCGTAAGAATCTTTTAGACTTGCATCAGATTTCAATCAGGAAATCTACAGAGCCGCTGTGTGATCACTGTAAGACATGAGCAGGGATGTTTATAATAGTGGGTAAATTTTAGATCTTGTCTGGAGTACCACTTTAAAGACAGTGCTACACCGTCAATAGCAACAGAAGTCATACAGAAAGACAATGAATGTATCTGCAGACTGAAAGAAATGTATTTTTTTAATATAAATAAATGATATTGCTGCCTCATGGCCCCAGAGGCCAAGATTTCGGTACTGTGTCTGTTTTTTATCTGTTTAGAACCCATTACCTGTTAATTCAGAGTGATGTATTGAATCGCATTCCTAACAGCTATATAGAAATAAACCTAGAATAACTAGAAATAAAATAGCACCAAAATGCAATATCCCCAACACACATAGACTACATTACTTATCACATTGTTGTATATATTACATCACTATGTTTCATTCATTGTCTACCGCTTATCCGAACTATTCTAGGGTCACGGGGAGCATGTGCCTATCTCAGGCATCATTGGGTATCAAGGCAGGATACACCCTGGACAGAGTGCCAACCCATCACAGGGCACACACACACACTCTCATTTACACACTACGGACAATTTAGAGATGCCAATCAACCTACCATGCATATCTTTTGATTGGGGGAGGAAACCGGAGTACGCGGAGGAAACCCCCGAGGCACGGAGAGAACGTGCAAACTCCACACACATGGCGGAGGCGGGAATCGAACCCCCAACCCTGGAGGTGTGAGGCAAACGTGCTAACCACTAAGCCATTTACATTTAAGTTGTCTATTCTTGTGAGCTCCTAAATGTTGGACTAAAACAATTACAATAATGTTCTATTCTATTCTATATTTTTTCTCCAGTTCCATAATGTTCGTTACTGGTCATGTTGTGTTTAGTAGTGTGTAAAGTTAGACTATAGTGTTAAATTGATGTAACTGATGAACTACAATGTTTGATCAGTGTTGTACAGAAGACAGGAGACAGAACAGAAACGATCCTCACAGATACAGGGTAAGATCAAAACCAACATGACTGTGACACTGACACACTGCTATTATAAACCTCTCTGCTGTTATTAACTACAGAGTGATTAGATTATAGAAAACATACAGTAGATGAAGACAAACACATAGTGAGAACATCATAAGGAACTATCTGTGGTAACCAGTCAGAAAAAAGTGATCTTAACGTCTAATAATCTCACCACATCTTCCTGCTTCACCATATCACAGGCACGACCCAGCATCTGCTGCTGTAAATGAATTCCAGAAAAAGTTCAGATTAAATCTGATGGAGAAGTTTCAGTGTTTGAATGGAGTGATAATAAACCCAGGAACCCAAACACTCCTGAATGAGATCTACACAGAGCTCTACATCACAGAGGGAGACAGTGGAGAAGTCAATAATGAACATGAGGTGAGACAGATGGAGGCAGCATCCAGGAGAACAACAGAGGAAACACCAATCAAATGCAATGACATCTTTAAGCCTTTATCTGAACAAGACGAACCCATCAGAACTGTGCTGAGAAAGGGAGTCGCTGGCATCAGAAAAACAGTCTCTGTGCAGAAGTTCATTCTGGACTGGGCTGAAGGGAAAGCAAATCAGGACGTCCACCTCATATTTCCACTTCCTTTCAGAGAGCTGAACTTGATGAAGGAGCAGAAACTGAGTCTGATGGAGCTCCTTCATGTCTGTTTTAAGGAAACAAAAGAAATAGAAATGTCCAGTTTGGAAAAGGTTCTGTTCATTTTTGACGGATTGGACGAGTGTCGTTTTCCTCTAGATTTCCAGAACACAGTGAGAGTGTGTGATGTAACTGAATCAGCATCAGTGCAGGAGCTGCTGATAAACCTGATCAAAGGGAATCTGCTTCCCTCTGCTCTCATCTGGATCACCTCCCGACCAGCAGCAGCTGATCAAATCCCCTCTGAGTGTGTGCATCGAGTCACAGGGGTACAAGGGTTCAATGACCCACAGAAGGAGGAGTACTTCAGGAAGAGAATCAGTGATCAGAGCCTGGCCAATAACATCATCACACACCTGAAGTTATTAAGAAGCCTCTACATCATGTGCCACATCCCAGTCTTCTGCTGGATTTCAGCCACTGTTCTAGAGAGAATGTTGGGTGAAGCAGAGAGTGGAGAGATCCCCAAGACTCTGACTCAAATGTACACACACTTCCTCATCATTCAGACAAACATCATAAGAGAAAAATACTCCAAGAAGCAGGAGAGTGATGAAGAAATGCTTCTTAAACTGGGACAACTGGCTTTTCAGCAGCTGAAGAAAGGGAACCTGATCTTCTATGAGGAAGACCTGAGAGAGTGTGGCATTGATGTGAGAGAAGCAGCAGTGTACTCAGGTGTATGTACACAGATCTTCAGAGAGGAGTTTGGGCTTCACCAGAGTAAAGTGTACTGCTTTGTTCATCTGAGCATTCAGGAGCATCTCGCAGCTCTGTATGTGCACCTGACCTTCATGAAGGAGAAGAGAAATGTTCTTACACAGAATCAGAATCAGGTCTCTGAACAGAAAGTAGAGGAAACTTCAATCTCAAACTTCAATCTCAAACTTCAATCTCAAACTTCAATCTTCAATAAAAAGTGCTGTATATCAGACTTTAGAAAGTGAGACTGGACATCTGGATCTTTTCCTTCGCTTTCTTCTGGGTCTCTCACTGAAGTCCAATTAGAAACTCTTACATGCTTTAGTTACACAGACAGGAAGTAGCTCCCAGAGCATAGAGGAAACAGTTCAGTACATTAAGAAGAAGATCAATGAAGATCTTTCCACTGTCTGAATGAACTGGGTGATAATTCTCTAGTGGAGGAAATCCAACACTACCTGAAATCTGGAAAACTAAGTGAACTCTCTTCTTCACAGTGGTCTGCTCTGGTGTTTGTGTTACTGACATCAGCACAGGAGCTGGAAGAATTTGACCTGAGTAAATATTTCAGTACAGATAAGATAACAGAAACTGTTGTTGTGAAGATGATGCCTGTGATTGCAGCATCCAGAAAAGCAATGTAAGTAAAGCTGAATATAACTGTTCTACTGTTACAGTGTTAGAAAGAGAGGAACTGAAAACACTCTGAATAATATGGAGTTTGGGATATTTTGATCTGAAGGTGATAGAGTGGAATTAATATAAATAGAGAAAATAGGGAATAAAAAATGCTTGAATGAATAAGGCTGAAGGTCAGCTATTAAACTTGTGGACATTTCACCTGACATACAGAACCATGTTAATTAATAAATACAATGGAACTCCCTACACATTAACAGAGGAAAATGAACCCTTGGAAAAAGGGAGAAGGAAGAAACCTTGAGAGGAACCTCATCCTCATCTGGGTAACACCAGAGAGTGGGATTATCAATCAGTATAAACACAGAGTGGGATTATAAATCATTATAAACACAGAGAGTGGGATTATAAATCAGTATAAACACAGAGTGGATTATAAATCATTATAAACACAGAGAGTGGGATTATAAATCAGTATAAACACAGAGTGGGATTATAAATCATTATAAACACAGAGAGTGGGATTATAAATCAGTATAAACACAGAGTGGGATTATAAATCATTATAAACACAGAGAGTGGGATTATAAATCAGTATAAACACAGAGTGGGATTATAAATCATTATAAACACCAGAGAGCGGGATTATAAATAATGTCTTTTCTACAGCTGTATTCAGTCAAGTGGTGTTGTTTAACCATGAGCTTTTAAGCAACTCCTAAATTAGCATAATATCAGAATTAATTATAGAATTAATATTAATTCCTTCCTGCCAAAACCATCAAATGTTCGACAACAACAACAAGATTGACAACAGCAGTTCAAAGCCAGAGCCATAGTCTCCAGGTAGTTCTATCACACAGCAGTCCCATATATCTCCAGGTAGTCTATGTGGGTTCATCCTCAACAGCAGTGAGCACCACCAAGTGGTGAGACTCCAAACAGAAGGAACTGCATGTTTTGATAGGAGTAGGCGTGGCGGATCATAAATAACCAAAAGATTGAGAAAAGGCATGAGACCATTCAGCGGTTTATAGGTTAGTAAAAGTATTTTATAATCAATGTGAAATTTGACTGGGAGCCAGTGCAGTGTGGCTAAGATAGGAGTGATGTGTTCATATATTCTGGTTCTAGTTAGGACACTAGCTGCTGCGTTCTGGACTAACTGGAGCATCCAGACAGTAAGGCATTAAATAATCCAACCTAGAGGTAACAAAAGCATGAACTATTTTTTATGCATCATGAAGTGACATCATATTTCTTATCTTAGCAATATTTTTAAGATGGAAGAAGGCTATCCTAGTGATATTATCTACATGAGCTTCAAATTAAAGACTAGAGTCAATAACAACACCAAGATCTTTTACTGCTGGACAAGATGAAACAGAAAGACCATCCACAGTTACTCTGTAATCAGAAAGCTTACTTCTAACTGCATGTGGTCCTAGTACAAGCACCTCTGTCTGTCAGAGTTAAGCAGGAGGAAGTTAGTGACCGTCCACTGTCTAATGTCCTTTACACATTCTTCAATCTTAATAATCTGGTGTATCTTATCTGACTTAGCTGAAACATAGAGCTGTGTGTCATCCGCATAACAGTGGAAGTTAATATCATGTTTATGAATAATTGTACCAAGAGGTAGTGTTGTTCTGTTATACTTAAATAAAAGGTTAAAGGTCAAGGAGAACAGATTTACTAGAAATAAGTGTTGTTTTCAAAGTTAATTCATTTTGTCAATGTTTTCCTATAGTAATTAGTCCAGTAATCGATCATTTGTTAAGGTCACAACACTTCCGGAATTTCAGGAAGTAGTCCGCCTGTCATGAGGAGGATAAACCTTTATAGGAGATTCAAAAATAAAAGGTGGCCAGTGGTTGCTAACACTGGGGTGTGACTGAGATGGAAGGCAGTGATGCTTCTGCTAGAAATTCAGAAGTGCAAGAAGGGTTGTTGTGTGGTCTATGAAGGGGTAGATTTGCAACTGGACAGTAGTGGAAAATAGGACAATGAAGAAAGCTGGGAGTCAAATATCTCAGTCGAATAGTAAAAGAGGACAAGAACAATTAAAGGGTAGTAAGGACAAGCATAAGGTAATGATGAAATTCAGTAGCTAAAATAAAAAGTGCTAAGGATGCTCAAGACAGAAATTACTGATCTTCTATACAGACAAAAACAGCAAATAAGATCAGCTGGTCTAAAATCTTTTATGGGTAACAAAGTAGTATGCATGATAATGGAAGAAAGGAAATGGGTGAGTGGAGTCATTACAGGAGTGCTTACAGATGTAACAGTTGAGGATATAAAAGGAAATATCTGGGGCATCAGTACCGGATGTTAAAAATGACTCAAATATGTTAGAAATAATGAGAAAATGGACTTTCAGTCATGGTGCAGTTTGATGAAGAAAAACTCCCTAACAGAGTCTACCTTGGGTTTATTAGTTATATTTTCCATACCTGTATCCCTCCTCCAGTTAGATGCTACAAATGTTAGATTTGGGCATGTAGATATGGTTTGTGAAGGTAAACAGCACTGTGCCAGATGTGGAGGTGAACATGAATACAGAATCAATACATGAGAGGAACATAAACATGTCTAGATGAATTAGAATATAAAGCACATTTGTGTTCAAGAGTCTTGGATAAAACCTCACCTGAGTTTTGTAGTTCAGAGTTATACGGCTTTAGGAAGGGATAGGATAGCTGGAAATGATGGAGGGGTAATTACTCTCATTAAATTAGGATTAGGTTTTAGGAAAGTGGACAACTCTGAACATGAAGCACTAGTGGTAGAGATGTGGATTGAGAAACAGAAAATAAGACTAGTTCATTTTTATAATCTGTGTGAGAATATAAATAATGAAATGTTATGTAATATTGGAGACACAGGAACACAGGGATAATGTTCACAGCATATTATGGGGAAGTAGATGTACAGACCAAAATGGGAAAGTTGTGAAAGAGTTTATAGATTTGGAGAATTTATTGTGTTAATGATGGAACAAGAATGGATTTGACAACAACAAAAAAAAACAGAAAAAAACCCCCACAAAAAATAGTTTTAGTCTTAGTTTTAGTAAAAAAAACAAAACTATTATATCTCACTAGCTGGAATTAGTGATTAGAGTATTGAATAATAATCCAATGGGAAGTGATCACTTACCTATTATATGCAAATTAGAGGTTGAAGTAGCTATAGCAAATAGAGAATATATACCTAGGGGGAAGTTCAATACAGCAGATTGGAATGTTTTTAAGGGAAAAAGTGAAGTGTTAAGTAAATGTAGACATTGAGGAACTTCATGATAAAATATGTGGAGTTGTTATTAATACTGCAGAAGAGATTTTTGGAAAAATACAGGAAAGTATAAGAAGAAAGCAGACCCATGGTGGACAGAAGAATGTAATATAGTAATAAGAGAAAGAAACTGTGCATCAAAAACATGTAAGAAAAACATTTGTATTTGATGATTTTATTAAATAGAGGACAGGCTGAGGTAAGAAAAGTGATAAAAGATGCTAAAAGAAATTATTGGAGAGAATTTTGTGGTACTGTAGGAGAAATGGTAGACAGAAGTGATTTATGGGGAATGGTTAAGAAAATGGTTGGAGTCCATAGATGTAATAAACTTCCTGTATTAATTAATGATGGAATGCAATTTGTATCTAATAGTGAAAAAGCAGAAGAATTAGCTAAAACATTTAGTAAAGTACACAGTAATGGAAATATATCAAATGCAATGAGAAAGCACAGAGAGCAATGTTTGGCAGAGAAACCAGGAATTTTGAGCAGAGAAGAGATTTTTTCTGCAACAGATGCAGAATTTTCTCTATTTGAATTGAAGCAAGTGTTAGTGGGATTGAAACATGTGGGGAAATGAAGGGGTTAATTAAAAGATAATTAAGAAAAGATGGCAAGAGTTATGAACACAGGAAGGAAAAGGAAGACACAGGAAATAAATAAAGAAGTAGGATATGTGAGACAGGTTTGTGGAAAAAGAAGGAATGACATGATAATATCACGACTCTGTGTTGGACGCACAGCATTGAATCAATGACTTTTTGAAATTGTAAACACAATACAGGACTGTGCAGCAAATGTGGATTTCCCCAGATCTCAGCTCATAGAGGTAGTTTAGTCTGGAGGAGTAAAAAAGTTCTTATTAAAGTTCTCTCTGAACAGGAACTCAACAATGACCAAAGCATTATTAGAGTATCTTAAGAAAACAAGTCTTTTTGATTAGAAAAATTTAGTATTTTTTGTTTGTTTAATTATATTACATTTATTTTCCTTCATTTGGTGTCACACTCCACTACAGTAGGTGTTGAAAATGCACCAAAGCTGGTTTTCCAACCTCCATTAAATCCAGATGAAGAAGAAGGGGTGTGGTTTTACTGAGTGATCGCTAGTTTGCTAATTTTCATTACATACATCATACACCTTTGGCAGTATGGTGTGTATGTATTGACTGTCATTATCCTCTTCTACGATGTTGAATCATTGTTTGAATGTCAGTGTTACATTCTGTAAAGTTTAATGTGAGAACTACCGCTAAGTTGCTACTGTTTAAGCTGCTAGCCCGATGCTAATATGTCACTAGCTCATTCACAGTTCATGTGGGGACGTGAACATGTGACTGAGTGAATCAGAGATCTCATAGCATACAGTTTTAAGTTAAATACACAGTGAATACAGTATGTAATGATTTAAACATTTAGATTTAATTCAGAAAACTACTCAACGTTGAGATGTTGAAATGTGAGCTCATGCAGCGTGTGTACACGCTATTTCTTGTGAAACTGGTTTAATTTTATTCACCATTATGTTTTTCTCACCACTGTGAAGTGTGTGTATGAAATAATGTGTATGAGAATACAGGACAAATCACATCCCCTATTAACTCAATAAGAGACACAGTGTTTTATTTTTAATACGAGACAATCCCATATTATAAAAAGAGTAGAAGGGGTGAACTCTGTGGAACAGAAAGTAGATAAGATTAGAAAGGATGAAGTCAGGAAGGCTTTGAAGAGGATGAAAAGTGGAAAGGCAGTTGGTCCTGACAACGTCTCGGTGGAGGTCTGGAAGTGTCTGGGAGAGGCAGCAGTGGAATTTTTAATTAGTTTAACAGGGCTTTAGAGAGTCATTGCCTGAGGAATGGAGAAGAAGTGTGTTAGTGCCGATCTTTAAGTATAAGGGTGATGTGCAGAGTTGCAGCAATTATAGGGGGATAAAGTTGATGAGCCATACAATGAAGCTATGGGAAAGAGTATTGGAAGCTAGGTTAAGGAAGGTAGTGGAAATTTGTGAGCTGCAGTATGGCTTCATGCCCAGAAAGAGCACAACAGATGCAATTTTTGCTCTGAGAATTTTGATGGAGAAGTATAGGGATGGTCAGAGGGAGTTGCACTGTGTGTTTGTAGACTTGGAGAAAGTGTATGACAGGGTGCCAAGAGACAAGCTGTGGTACTGTATGAGGAAGTCAGGAGTAGCAGAGAAGTATGTCAGAGTGGTGTAGGACATGTATGAGAGGAGCAGGACAGTGGTGAGGTGTGCTGTAGGTCAGACAGAGGAGTTCAAAGTGGAGGTGGGACTGCATCAGGGATTGGCTCTGTTTGCTATGGCGATAGACCAGTTGTCAGAGGAGGTCGGACTGGAGTCTCCTTGGACAATGATGTTTGCAGATGACATTGTGATCTGTAGTGAGAGCAGGGAGCAGGTGGAGGAAAATCTGGAGAGGTGGAGGTTTGCACTGGAGAGAAGAGGAATGAAAGTCAGTCATAGTAAGACTGAGTACATGTGTGTGAATGAAAGGGAGGGAAGTGGAACAGTAAGGTTACAGGTTGAAGAGGTGAAGAAGGTACAGGAGTTTAAGTACTTTGGATCAACAGTCCAGAGTAATGGAGAGTGTGGGAAAGAGGTAAAGAAGCGAGTGCAGGCAGGTTGGAATGGGTGGAGAAAGGTGTCGGGAGTTCTGTGTGATAGGAAAATATCAGCGAGAATCAAGGGGAAGCTGTACAGGACAGTGGTGAGACCGGCCATGCTGTATGGTTTAGAGACAGTGGCACTGAGGAAGAGACAGGAGTCAGAGCTAGAGATAGCAGAGCTGAAGATGTTGAGGTAGTGGATGCAAGTGTTGAGGATGCAGACGATAGAAATAGGTGGAGAGAGATGATTCGCTGTGGCGACCCCTGAAGGAAAAAGCCAAAAGAAAAAGAGGAAGAAGACAATCCCATATTATACAGGACGGCGGGCAACCCTACTCTAGATACTAGCTAGTTAGCTGTAATTAACCACTAACTTTACTAATTTTAATGACATCAACATGTGGAAGCAAGAAAGTGAACAAATTGACTAAAAGTTAATAATTTAATTTAATTTAAAGTTAATAATTTAAAGTTAATTAATATAAATTATTCCTGGTGTTTGGAGTCTTCTACTTTTTCTTTTTTGTGTTTTTCCACACCAGATATATCACCAACTGATAGTAAACTCATGGTGTCTCCATGGTCCAGGGGCCCTAAGCTAACACTTATACCACTTACAGGAAGAAACGGCCCTGAGGATGTTTACAACAGATGTATGGATGGTTCAGTTTTAGATGTTGTCTGCAGTGTCCCTTTAATCATATTGTCTAACTGCTGTTTGTACTTTCAGCATTTATGAAAATGAGAAGGTTCAGTGAAAGCTTTGAGGACGTGTTTGATAATTTGCACTAGTGTGAGTTCATTATGTTTTATTTTATCTCCTTCAGTATCAGGTGTGATACACTTGGAGGGGAAAGTTGGTCAGCTCTGGACTCAGCGCTCAGATCAGAAACCTCCAATCTGAGAGAACTGCATCTGAAGGTGAAAACACTGGATCTGTCCTATAATTACCTAGGAGACCCAGGAGTGAAGAGTCTCTCTGCTGTACTGGAGAATCCTCACTGTAAAGTGAAGTCACTGAGGTAAGATCATCTCTCTGAGATTGACAATAACTCACTAAAAGCAGCAGTTATATACAGTGTTGTTTTTCACCTGAAATTTTCTGTAACAGTACAACATGCAGAACAAATAGATTAGTCATTAAGTGATCATGATTTATCTCCAGAATCACTTATAAATAAAGGAGAAAAAGTTTCTACAAAACCTGACTCATTAGCTACAAAAGTATAGCTGGCTTTAAAAGTATAGTACACTTAATATCATTAATTCTAAATAACAGCAGCAGTGGTGGAGCTACATGGGCCTGGGCCCACCCATTTGGAGTCCTGGCCCTCCCAAATAAGCTCTGTTATAATGTTACCATTATTCATAAAGCCCAGTTCTCACTCTCTAGGAGCTGCTGCTTTAAGAAGCTACATTGAGAACATTTCTGTGTGGTGTGTAGCAGACTAGTTCTCCTAATAGACTGAAAAGAAAACAATTTGTGTGATTTCTAAGTTTCAATATAAAAAAAAATATTTTGTCCTAATATCACTGGTTAGAATTTCCCTCATGATTTAACATCATAACCTACAAGAAACTTCAAAAATAAAAATAAAAATTGTTTAAATAAAAATGTTATATTTGAACTGATTTGAGTTGCAGATGTTATGTAGACTACATTAAGTGTCCATACACACTAATGTTAAAATGTCGAAAGGCAACACAACCCTGTTTTGTTTATGTTGTGTAGGTATTGATTGGGGAAACTGCTCAAAATGTCTGACTTATTTTCATTAAATTTTATTTTCTGTTAGGGGTATGTGTGTGTGTGTGTGTGTGTGTGTGTGTGTGTGTGTGTGTGTGTGTGTGTATACATGGTACGTAAACAACTGGTAAATGAACAAACCTCTTTCAGCTCATTGGTCATGTTTTACAGTCATGTAAGTTCTTTTGAGTGACCGCTGGCTTTTGAGTTTCTTTTCAAACCTGTGCCCACCCTGTTATACCCAGGCCCACCCACTGTTCACAATCTGACTGTAATGTTTTGCTCAGTGTTAATTCTACCTTATATAATAAAACTCTGTTGATGAAGAGTGTGTCATTGTGTCTCTCTACAGGCTGTGGAAGTGTGGTGTCTCAGATGAAGGCTGTGCTGCTCTGACTTCAGCTCAAACTCCTCACACCTGAGAGACCTGGATCTGTTGAGGAATAATCTAGGAGACTCAGGAGTGAAGAATCTCTCTGCTGTACTGGAGAATCCTCACTGTAAACTGGAGACACTGGGGTAAGATGATATTTTAAAACATTAATGATAAATCATGGTGTAATCTTCATCCAGGTGATAATAATAGATAAAGACATTCTGTATAAATAAAACACAGTCACAGTTGTTCTTGTCAATACTGAATAAACCATTTACACTTTCACAGTCTGGCTTTAAAAAATACACCAATGAACTAACAACTTCTCCAACAACTAATTAGAGTCTGATCCTGTTTTAGGTCTGATTACTGACAGTCTGATCTTCTCAACAAACATCTGTTCATGTGAACACTGATTAAAAACAGAGATTTTGTGGAGATGTGAAGCAGGGAAAAGTTACTGAAAACATTTCTATTATAATTTTGTCACATACACAACCATACACACTACCACATGGAGTGACATGATCTTCAACTGTGTGTGACATAAAAGTAGAATAAAATTAAATTAAAATTAAGAATAGAATAAAATAGTACACAGTGACTATAGTGAATAAAGTACAGATGTGAGCAGTTAGTACACATAATTAATAATCTGACATTGTAGCTGAGGACTGAGGAGAGGAAACTAGCAGACTAACACTTATCTCTGTGTTAATGAGGAGGATGTGAATGTGGATTTAGTTGAATGACCACATCCTGTTTTCCAGATCTAATTTACTACAGATTTCATGGATAATGTTAGCTTGTTAACTGCTAAAAAATGCTTGATGATCTCTTCTCATTTCTAAACTCTTCTAAATCTGTGTGTGATTTAGTCATCACTGAAAGAGTTTTGAAGTGATTCTAAAATGATTCTTTTTAAATGATAAATGATATTCATTTAGGCGACTAGTTAGTCAGTTTACTCAGAAAAATTGTAAAAAGTTTTTTTTTATATAGATATTAAATTTTATATATATATATATATATATATATATATATATATATATATATATATATATATATATATATATATATATATATATATATAGATATATAGATATAGATATTAAATGTATTAGCAATAATAATAATGATGGGAGTCTGGGTTATGTTGCAGGCAGCAGAGTTCTGAATAAATTGCAGTTAGCGAAGTAGCTTTTGTGGTAATCTAGATAAAAATACAGTAATCGATGGGGAGGTGACCAGAACATGTGTAAGAATGGCAGCAGTTTGTGTGGTGAGGTATGGGTAGAGGTGAACAATGCTAGGGAGATGCAAGTAACATGATCTGGAAACACTGTTTATATGTGACTCGAGGGACAGACTACTATCAAATATGACCCCCAAATCTCTAACCTGAGCAGAGGGAGAAACTGAGTCAAAAATACTGAATACTGAGTCATCAATATAAAGTGAGAGGAGGTTATTAATGAACTTTACTAAAGCAGTTTCTGTACTGTGTTTAGTACGGAACCTAGACTGAAATGATTCAAACACATTATTATCAGTAAGGTGAACATGATCCTGTGTGGCAACTGCTTCTTCCAGAAGTTTAGAAATAAAAGGGAGATTTGATATTGGACAAAAATGACTGAGATTATTGGGGTCAGGCCCTGTTTTTTTTTTTAAGAATCAGAGTTATTGCAGCTGTATTGAGAGAAGATGGAACAAGGCCAGAAGTGAGAGAGAAGTGAATAATGTGAGATATAAAAGAAGAGAGTTCAGGCAAACAGGCCATTACCAAGTGAGTTGGTAAAGGATGGAGCTGAGGTGTGGAGGATTTAGGTTTATGGAGAAAATGTGAGATTTCAGATACAGTGGGAAGCTCAAAGGAAGAGAGAACAGTGAGAGGAAATTCAACAGGAACACTGTGGGTGTGGCTATAAGAGGTATTAGATGAGGAAGCTAACTGATGATGAATATTAAGTTTTATCATTGAAGAAAGTCTTTAAAACATCACATTGAGCAGTGCAATACAGATGATACAGAAGTGTATCTGAGGGTTTTAGAATGCTGTGGAAACTAAGGCTTTTGTGTCACCTTCACCAGACTTAATTAGTTTATTGTAGTGAGCAGATCTAGCTGTAGTCAGAGCGTCCTTATAGAAATTGATGTGCTCACTACTCATTTCTTTGTGTACAGTAAGTCCAGTTCTTTTATAAAGGTGCTCGAGGTGGTGGCCTCTGGCTTTGAGCTGACAGAGCTGAGGTGTATACCAGGGTGCAGAGCGAGTAAAAGAGATGGTGCAGGTTTTTATAACACTGTCCAGGAGGTCATGTAGCTCAGAGTTATAATATATCAGGTCATCAGGAACAGTTAAGTGGTCAGGGAATGGGAGATTATTGATTGCAGCTGTCAAGGTGAGTGGATTGATGTTTTTTTTATTTTTTTATTTCTGAAGGACATGGAACATTGCTGGGAAGATTTTGATTATGAAACATTAACAGAAAAGGACACTAGATCAGACAGCCCTTATTGGAGAGAGAGCGTGTGTTGAACAGCCCGATTTTGAAGCTGTTTTTATCAGGCGCAGAGCTAGGCGAGCTGGCTAGCTTTACTAGCACACCATGGTTTACAGTCCAGTTTCCTTCTTGATCGAGGGGCTGAAGGCCAGAATGATCTTATTGTCTTGGTATCGTCTTGGTACCTGAAGCTCGACGTGCCCCGTCGATGGATATATTTCCGACGCGGGCGGCGGGTAATGTCTTGATGGAGGTAGAGAGAAGGCGGTGGCTCAGTGGAGTAGCTGGAAGAGCTCAGTTACCGAGTATTGGAGTAGTGAAGTAGCTACCTGAAGCAATGGAGCGAGAGCAAGACAGACGAGTATGGAGTAAGGCAGGAGCTTGTATATACACATTATGTCCATGTGTGTTTGTAGAGAGAAAACACGACACTTTACACCGGTATAAAGAGCTTTGCTAAAAATTTTCTAGAAAATAAAGGTGTATGTAGACAAGTTTAGTAAAGCTCTTTACAGTTAAAATGTAAAAATGTAACTAATTAAATAATCTGCAGCACATACTTACATTAATGTTTGTCACATAATATGATAAAAAAATAAAATAAATAAATACTATTAAGTCACCAGAATTGAATGCTTTGCTGTTTTTCTTTTTCCCCCTCTCAGTTACTGTTCCTGGGGGTCTGTGCTCCAGCAGTGATCAAACTCTAGAAACATCTCTGTGTACAACAAGTGAAGAGTGTGTCATTGTGTCTCTCTACAGGTTGTATAAGTGTGGTGTCTCAGATGAAGGCTGTGCTGCTCTGACTTCAGCTCTGAGATCAAACCCCTCACACCTGAGACACCTGGATCTGTCCTATAATAATCTAGGAGACTCAGGAGTGAAGAGTCTCTCTGCTGTACTGGAGAATCCTCACTGTAAACTGGAGACACTGGGGTAAGATCATCTCTCTGAGAGTCACATGACCTGCTCCTCAGTAAGACACATTCTCTAATAGTGAGACTGAAGCAGAAGTTTTAGCTTCATCATCCCAGGAAGATGAATTTTTAATAATATTTCATGATATTTTATCAGGGATATTTTGGATATCAGTAAGAGTCTTAAGCTGGATTTTGGTCTAGTGTCATAGACCTAGAAAAGGTTTTGGACGGAGTCGAGCACAACTATTTATGGAGTGTGTTCACAGCATTTGGGTTTAGTCCTGATTTTGTTTCCATGATAAAGGTTTTGTACAGTGATGTTGAAAGTGTACTGAAAGTTAATGGTGACTTATGCTGATGTTTTACTTAGTGGTCAGAGAGCTAAAATTTGATGTTGGAAATATTAATTAAATTAAATTTAAAATTAAATTAATTAGTTAATATAAAGAATTTAAAATGGTTTCTGCTACAAAAATAAAGTGATTTAAAAGTGAAGCCATATTGGATAGGAGAGTGTGTAATGGAGAGTAAAACCCTTTCTGGAGGGTGTAACTTTGACCAGGGAGGGTTTTAAATAACTGTGAGTGTTTTTAGGAGATCAAATGTTTATGGAGATAAAATTGAAGGAGTTGTTGAAAAGGTAAAAGGTCGATAAATGGAAATTACAAAAATGTCATCATATACAAAAAGGGGGTGAATATTGATCAGTGATCAATATTAAACTGGCATCAGCTAGCTTGTGTTGATCCTCCAGCAGATTTATTGGTGAAAAATACATTACTATTTAGTTGATTTCTTTTGAGAGAAATTGCAGTAGATTCCAAAAACTGCTGTGTATTTCTCCAAAAAAGAAAGAGGACATTGTCTTGTACATGTGCAGAGCAGATCAGCAGCCTTTCAACTACAATCTGTACAAAGACTAACTGGTCTCACTGGACCAGTGGACTCTGGAAATGTGTAGCCTGTGCTACTTTGCAGGGCTTTAAAGGGCTAGGCCTGGACACCCTGGTGTACTGTCCTCCATTTGGGGGAGAATGTGACACTGGAGTGGAGAGCCTTATATAAGTCCCCTTTATCTAAGAAAGTGGGAGACGTACAGTGGAGGATTCTTCATGCTGCAGTTGTGCTTAATGCGTTTGTTTCAGTTATAAACCCTGGTGTAAGATGTTGTGTATTGATATGACATCACGTACAGGGGGTTTGTGTGGGAGTCATGTGTGCTGAAGGAAAAAGAGTAAAGATGGCTGTGAGTTCAATCTGATATCAATAACAATTGCAGTGTTAGACATGGATGTCCATGTTGTTTTCAGAGAGAAACTGTGGTTCTTGCTTTTCTGCACTGTAACAGACTAAAACCTGTGTTTATTGTTTTAAAGAGTCTATCTGATGTAATGAAACATTCTGACTGGAAATCTTTATTTGTAGTTTTAAGTAGATTCAGAGATTGTTCATTTTTTTTGCTGGTCAAGCTAAGATGGTCATTTATGATGCTATAAAAAAATAAAATGGAACAGAAATCAAGCTATAATTTAGAAATAGTGTCTTTTAATCTGGTGTGATCCAGAATTTTAAATGATTTCCAGTATAATGAAACCATGAAAGATCTTGTTTCAGTTTATTTTAATGTTATAAAAGGGCTTTGTGTGAAGTGATTAAAGTTAAAGTTGATGTTCAGTCTGCTGTTCTCTGTTCAGCTTCAGCTGCTGATAAAAGATAAAAATCTGTTGATGAAGAGTGTGTCATTGTGTCTCTCTACAGGTTGTGTAAGTGTGGTGTCTCAGATGAAGGCTGTGCTGCTCTGACTTCAGCTCTGAGATCAAACCCCTCACACCTGAGATACCTGGATCTGTCTGAGAATAATCTAGGAGACTCAGGAAAGAAGCTGCTCTCTGCTCTTAAGGATGATGACCATTACAAACTACAGACTCTGACGTGAGTAATGACCTTTTAATAAAAGTTCAACCTCATAATCATTAGTTTGTACATTTCTCTTTAGTTCCAATAAATATGAGATTATCAGGTTAGGAAATAAAAGCAGTTTTAGAAAATGTCACTATATTCTATTTAATGTGAATGTTTCTAACAATTGTCTTTAATGCTGTTTTGTGTTCAGTAAAGTGTGTTGATTTAAAATTCATGTGAAGGCAGAAAACAGGGATTCAGACAAAGTCTACAAAATGTTCCAAATGAGTGCATGAGAGTGATTGTACATGAACATTGTGTCTTCTGTCATTCCTGTAAAATTCACCTCAGCTTCTTCTTAAAGTCTGCACTTAAATAGAAATGTAGAACAAGAGCTAAATGACACAGTAGTGTTGGTTATTTAAAACAAGCTCTTGTGATTGGATAAGAGCAGTGATGAAGAAGTTGCTTTCGGCTGCTCCCTGTTCGGGGTCGCCACAGCGTACCAACTGGTCCGCACAACAACTTGGCACAGGTTTTACGCCGGATGCCCTTCCTGCCGCAACCCTCCCATTTTTCCGGGCTTGGGACCGGCACTGCAACCAGTGGCTGGAGTTGAGGCATTGGCTGGGAATCGAACCCGGGCCTTCCGCATGATAGGCGAGCAACCTACCACTGAGCCACCAATGCCTCTGGATAAGAGCAGTGATGTGATGGCTAAATATCTGCTCATGATCCTTATTCAGGTCCAGACCTGAACAACAGCCTGGATCACAAGCTCATGAACCTGCTCATGAACTTGTGGAAGTTCTCATTTGTTCTAGCTAAATGTTAGAACACAGATGTTAGTAAGAATGAAGAAATGTTGAATGATTCATTATAAACAGGAGATGATAATGTTTCTCTTGGAGCAGAGATGATTACATGCTGTTGATCATGAAGTACCACAGTCCACTTTCTGCTGATTAATTCACATCTTTTTCTTTTCTATTCAGCCTGTAATGAATATCTGTGTGTGTGATGAAGACTCCAGTGTTCCTGCATGTTGGGGAATGGAGAAGATGTTTATAAACACATCACTCATTTAATTATAACACATTAAACAGATTCAGAGATGTGTGAAGTGTGTGTTCATCATGCACAGTGAATTAGACCTCTGATCCCTGGATAAAATGCCCTGGACCTCAATCCCATAAAAACCTGAGGGATTATTTGGAGCAGCAGGTGAAAAACCACATGAACTCGAGCTGAACCCAGTCAGTGGAAGAGAGAAATAAAATGAACAGGAACAGTTTCAGGACATTTGTGAAATTCTCACCTGATAGGATTGGAGTTTATCTGAGGAGTTTATCTGAGAAGTTGAAGCCCATAGGAGACTCTGCTACAAGTCACATGTATCTCTTTGTCCATTGGGTAATTAATGATTAATGTCCCAGTGCTGTTATATTAAATATCAACCCTACTGGGAAATTTTTAATCAAATCAAATTAATGGCTCATAACTAACTGTAGTATATTGTATTTTCAGTGGTTTGTCATTTTACTGTTTGTGTGATTTATTATTTGTGTATTATTGTAATATTATTTACACTTTTTTACACATGCATAGTTATAGCTATTTTGCTGGATACATAACTAATTATATTGTATTTAGTTATTTAAAATGTTTTACATAAATGTATCAAACACATTTTGAAGATATAAAATAAATAAATACAGTGTTGTCGTTGTTCAAAATTAATATTCTAACATTTTGTAGCAAAATAATTTTTGTTCTTTAAAATATATAAACTATAAAAATAAATAAAAAATGAATGCATGACTAACACAATATATTGTTAGAGAAGTTATTTCTAAGAAAAATATGCTTTATTTTTAAATAAAAATAAATTACTCCAGCATGCAGGGTCAACATCATAACTGTCACGTGCCGGTGGTACCAGGCAGGAGAAATCAGACCCAAGTGCGGGGATAGACAGGAAACAGGGGTTTATTCCAAAAATAAGCAAAAACACACACAGGAACACTGGGAGGAAAACTAAACACAAAACAAAATCCAGAGAACAAAAAATACACACAATTACAATGAGGACTCAGCAAACAACACAAGGAAGAGAACCAATATAAATAGGGGAGATAATCAATACAACACGAGGGACAGGTGTACAGAGGCGGGAACAGGCTAAGGATCAGGCAAACATGTCAAAACACAAAACAAAGACACATGGAACAGACATAAACAAAACCTAATGGTCCAACAGGGAACTTAGCCAAGCCAACCATGACAATAACCCAACCTCACTAAGATAAAACAACTCAGACTAGATCAGTCCACATGGTACCCAGTGCTGGATTTCAGAATTGGGTTATGTTTATGTCAGTAATTTTAGACTGCACCTTTATGAGGAGACTGCCCTGGGAATGAGTGAATATGAGCACAAACTTTTTTCTGTTGTGTATCAATCTGTCTTTTTACCTGCTTCCCTCGCTCATCTGTTTTAGTCATGTCAATAGTGGAATCATTTACATGTCCACATTAAACTAACAAAAAACTATCTGTCCATTTTATAATGAATCTAAAAAATCATTTCTCCTAGGTAGACTTTCACACAGTTTTTGAAGGAACTCAGCAGGTAGGTTATTCCAAACATCGTGGAGATCTAATCACAGATCTTCTGTGGATATAAGCTATTTCAAATCTTTCCATTTCTTCATGTAATCCAGACAGACTGGATGATGTTAAGATCAGGGCTCTGTGGAGGACAAACCATCACTTCCAGGACTCCTTGTTCTTCTCTATGCTGGAGATAGTTCTTAATGACATTGGCTGTATGTTGGGGCTGCAGAATAAATTTGGGGTCTATCAGACATCTCCCTGATGGTGTTGAACGATGAATAAGTATTTGCCTCTATTTCTCAGCATTGAGGATACCATTAATCCTGACCAAGTCCATTTGCAGAAATGCTGCCCCAAACTTGCAACAATCCTCCACCATGCTTCACTGTTTCCTGTAGACACTCATTATTGTACCGCTCTCCAGCCCTTTGGTGAACAACCTGCCTGCTTGCCCACTGCGTCTACGCTCCTCAACATCGCCCGTATCTTTGTGCTTCTTGAAAATTGCTTAAAAAGCACATCTTGAAACCCCAGTCTGTTTTAAAATCTGTGCCTGGGAGAGACCTTGATGATGCAGTAGAACTACCTTGTGTCTTGTTGCTGTGAACGGTCTTGCCATGGTGTATGACCTGTGACATGAAGCTGAACTACAATCACACCAAATATTGATTTGATTGAGATTTTTCTTCTGTTCACTCACTTTGCATTTTGTAAATTCATAAAAATAAAGAATTAAAATATATATTTTTGAAAGCATTTTTTACTTTACAGCATTTCTCCATACCTGCCTAAAACTTTTGCACAGTACTGTATATTCACAAAATATTTGATGAAGCAAGAATTTACAGAGGTTTGTATATAATTAAATAGGAAACAACTCCTTAGGTGGGTGATTTTTGGAGTCAAAATTGGGCTTTTCTATCACTTCTCCCACTATCCTGCAAAGTTTCCTCTGTGTTAATTAATTCTCTTTCTTGTGTGTATATATTTTACATTATTATATTTTACCTTGTGTTGTTGTCCTTGTTGTTTACCTTCTTGTCCTGATTCTGGTGATTTGTTTTACTTTTCATTTGTTTCCTTTGTTTCTCTTCTGCCCTCAACTTGCGTTTTTCTTATTTAGCTTTGGCAGCGAGCTAAACAAAGGCTCAGCAAAGGTCGTAGACGGAAATCAGGGTCAAACTCTCTTTACTGAAGACCAATTTGTGAAACTGTAACACAAATGAACAAAGATGTAGAAAAAATGCTATCTTTACAAAGCTACAGTTACTTCACATAGCTCAAAAACAGTATGTAAGATACATATGAATCACCTTCACGTAATCTAGAACATAGCAATGGTGAGATGAATAAACAATGTAGCATCAAACTATGTGCCTCTAGTTACCTTCAGCATGTCACATGTAAATAGTTCTCAAACATACACACAACTTATCAAAAAATAAACAATCATATGTTACTGCATATATTAAGCTTTTAAACTTACAGATTGTGCTTTTTCAAGAGCAAAACAAGAAGGATGGACATGGATGCACCTTTATACTCTGCACCATGAGCTCTGAAAATCCAATATGGCTGCTATATTACTAAAAATGACAGAGTTCTTTAAGGCACCACTAGGTGTCAGTACGTACAACATAAATTAAAACATTACCAGGGCCAGGATACTCCCCGCCTGACATCAATTGATGTCACACTAGACTTACAGAACAGTAATTAAATGTCAACATCGTACAGTAAAGTCAAGATTGTTAGGCTACCACTGTAACTTGTTTCCTTGGAAACCAAAAGAACAACCTCTGTGACTGGTCTCAGGAAGAACCTTTGTTCACCTTTCTTTATGACTTTTACTTCAACCTTTCTAACTTTGCCGTCTTCACTTGGGTAGGTTTTAGTTATGATCCCAACTGGCCAGTCATTCCTTTTCTCCTGGGCATCTTTCAGAAGCACAACATCTCCATTCTGTAGGTTTGGCTTAGCTGTACGCCACTTGCGACGTCCTTGAAGTCCACTCAAATATTCATTCTTCCATCTTCCCCAGAAGACATTGGCTAAATACTGAACACGACGCCACAGAGCTCTGCATAGATCGTGATTTTCAATTTGGCCAGGTGGTACTGGTGGGGCTCCAACCTTTTGCGTGAGCAACATTGCTGGCGTTAGTATCATCGGTTGTTCTGGATCAGTGGAGACTGCAGTTAAGGGACGAGCATTCACAATTGCACTCACTTCTGCCATGAATGTTACCAAAACTTCATGTGTGAGCCTAGCACGGCTATGTTGCAGGAGCATGGCATCAAGAATACGTCAGACAACTCCAATCATGCGCTCCCAGGACCCTGCCATATGTGAAGCATGTGGAGGATTGAACTGCCAACAACATTGGTTATTCAATAGGTAAGCTTGGATGTTTGTGTTTTGGCAACTTTGCTTGTCAATTTGTAGCTCTTTGCAGGCTCTCACAAAGTTGGTTCCACAATCAGACCTCAGGATCTTTGCAGGGCCTCTGATGGCAAAGAAACGCCGCAGGGAATTGATAAAACATGAGGCACTCATAGACTCGATCACTTCTATGTGAATCGCTCGTGTGGTCATGCAAGTAAATATGACTGCCCATCTTTTAGCTTCTGCTTGGCATCCTCGTGTTCTCCTGGCTGCAACTGGCCATGGACCAAAGACATCCAGCCCCACAAATGTAAATGGTGGGTCTATGTGTAATCTGTCAGATGGTAAATCTGCCATGATCTGCTGCTCTTGTTTGCCTCTCAGCTTGCGACAGGTGACACAGTTAAAAATGGAGCTGCTAACTGACCTCTTACCTCCAACAATCCAGTAGCCACCTGCCCTGATGGCACCTTCTGTGAGATGACGGCCTTGGTGACACACCTTCTCATGGAAGTGTCGAATCAAAAGCTGGGTAACATGATATTTACCAGGTATGAGAGCCGGATTCAGTTCTTCAGATGGTAGTTGAGCTCTCCCCAGCCGACCTCCTACTCTGAGACACCCTTCTGTGTCAATGAAAGGACAGAGTTTGCTGAGAGAACTTGACCTTTGCAAAGATTGACCTTGTTCTAGGCGTTTAAAGTCTTCTCTGTAGACTTCTCTCTGGACAGTTTGAATGATCATAGCTTTAGCTTGTTTTAGCTGCTCTTCCTCCTTATGCTTGTTGCAAATGTGCCATCCATGACAGACATTTCCTGTCCCGGGCTTGAAAGACTTGGCTATGTGTTGCAATCGTGCTACAGCCTTTAACAGGGAACTCCATCTGGAGAATCTTTGGAACCTTGCACTTCCAAGGTTTCTTTGTGACAGGCTAGTAACGCAGGTAACACACTCAGGACGAAGCTCTGCATCTGTTTCAGGACTAACTAGGGTGTAAGGTCTTTTATCAAGTTCGTCTTGTCTTGTGTGAAGGAGAAAAGGAGGCCCTGTAAGCCAATATGATGAAGTCAGTTGCTCGGAGGGAAGTCCTCTGCTAGCAGCATCAGCTGGATTAAGATGAGTGGGCACAAAGTTCCACTGATGCGGTTGTGTAGAGTGTCTAATGCGCTGTACTCGGTTGTGAACGTAAACATAGAAATGCCTCGTCTCATTGAAGATGTATCCAAGCACTACCTTGGAGTCAGTGTAGAATCTCAAATCATCCAGTGTTGTATCCAATTGTTCTTGAAGCATCTCTGCTACTTCCACTGCCAGTACAGCCGCACATAACTCAAGTCGAGGGACAGTGACATCTGGCTTTGGGGCAAGTTTTGCTCTGCCGAAGAGGAAACCAACTTTACTAAAACCATCTGCGTCAGTAACTTTCAGGTAAGCTACTGTACCTACAGCTTTAGTGGAAGCATCGCAAAAAATGATGACCTCTTTCTTGTGTGCGGTAGACAATGAAGTAGGGGTATACATTCTTGGGATTTTCAGTCCTTGCAGATGTCTGAGGGAATCTTTCCATTTTTGCCATCGCTCCTGTTTCTCTTCAGGCAGAAGAACATCCCAATCATCTGCATTTCCAGAGATATCTCTCAGGATGGAGCGACCCTCGATGCTTACAGGTACTATAAATCCTAGAGGATCGTACAAGCTGTTGATGGTAGAGAGCACTCCTCGCTTAGTGTAAGGTTTGTCGCTGATGGAAACTTGAAACACAAATGTATCTGTTGACAAGTCCCAGCACAAACCTAAGCTTCGTTGAATGGCTGGTGAGTTTACACCAAGATCAAGGCCCTGCAAAGTAGTTGCTAAATCATCATTCGGAAAGGCTCTCATGACGACGTGGCTGTTGGATGAGATTTTGTGTAGGCGGAGGTTGGATCGTGCTAGCATCTGTTGAGCTCTGCTCAATACATCAACGGCCTTCGCTTCCGAACTGAACGATTTCAGCCCGTCGTCCACATAGAAATGGCGCTCAATGAAGAGCCTTGCATCACTTCCATACTCCTGCTCTCCCTCTACAGCTGTTCTCTTGAGCCCGTACACTGCTACTGATGGAGAAGGACAATTGCCAAAAACGTGAACCCTCATGCGGTACTCCACAATGTCTCCATCAAGGTTGTGATCCAGGCTGTTGTTCAGGTCTGGACCTTTAAGGAGAACTTGATTTAAGGATATGTTGTTGTATTGGGCGCTTGAATCAAACACTATCCTGAGCTTCCCTGGCTTTTGTGGGTGATAAATACCAAAACTTGGGAGGTACCAACATTCCTTGTTGTCTTTAAGAGGAGGGGCAATCTCAGCATGTCCTTTTTTGAACATTGTCTCCATGAATTCCACATAATGGTCCTTCATGTCTGTCTTCTTTTTCAGAGTACGACGAAGTGATAAGAGACGACTGACAGCCTGGTCTCTATTGTTGGGCAAACGCTTTCTGTGACAGCGAAACGGGAGTGGAGCCACCCAACTGTTTGCATCGTCTTTGGTGAAGTCATTGTCCATAATGTCCAGGAAAGCCTCATCTTCTTTAGATAGTGCAAGCATATTGTCTTCATTGGTTTGTTTTAAGATATGCTTCCCAATGTCATGAGATCGTTTTGTGCTCTTTATAAAGAGCCTGGGATCTTCACTAGTGAACCTTTCTTTAGAACGGATGCTGTTTTTGCAAGGCATGAAAAAGCTGGGCCTGCCGTTCTCAAGCACACTAGTTTTGAATGTGCTCACCATGGGTATGTGAGCTCCACTGAGGCACACGTCTCCTACAATCACCCATCCCAAGTCGAGGAGTTGGGCATATGTAGCATTGTGGGGCCCATTGCGCTGCTTGCGGACCTTGTGTGCACGGATAAGATCTCTCCCTATGAGAATGAGAATTTCAGCTGCAGGATCCAGTAAGGGTATCTGAGAGGCAATGGTTTGAAGATGAGGGTGGTAAGCAGCGGCTTCAGGAGTAGGAATCTCCATTCTATTGTCAGGGATCGAATTGCACTCTATGAGTGTTGGAAGATTCATTGACACTTTCCCATCCAAGGACTCGACCACAAAGTCTTTTGCTCTCCTCCCACTAGTATCAACTGTGCCTGAACATGTTCGCATCGTGTAAGGGAAGACTTCTCCTTGAACATTGAACATACGAAAGAAGGATGATCTCGCTAAAGAGAGGTTACTCTGATCATCTAGCATGACGTAAATGCGCTTCTTTTCCTCAGGGCGACCGTCAGGGTAAACATTGACTAGGCAGATTTTTGAGCATGACTTTCCTTGTAGCCCTGTTCCACATATTTCTGTACAGACAGATGTGGTCACTGTGGAGGTTGGTTCCTCTTGCTCCCCGCCTTGAGCCTCTGTTGGTGCAGTAGGTTCATTTTTGAGCCATGGAGCTGGACCATCATGAAGTGCAGAGACATAATCATTGCTATTGCATTCTATACAATGGATAGTCATCCTGCAGTCTTTAGCCCTGTGATCTGAGGAAACGCAACACCTGTAGCAGATAGAGTTCTCCTTGAGAAACCTTTTCCTTTCAGCTAAGGACTTCATTCTGAAACCTCTGCATTTCACTAGTGAGTGGTTCCTTTTATGGATGGGACATTGCCTTGTCAGGTCAACTGAACTGATGTTGGAATTTACAGATGTGTTTGATAGAACCTCCGTTTTGCTGGCAGAGATGGAAGATCTGAATCCTGACTGCTTCATTGAGATTTTTTGAAGAGGCAATGTGTTGGAAGATTGAAAAGAGAAGCTGGGATCTGTTCTCATTTCAGCATACTCATTGACAAACTCAACAAAGAATGAAAAAGGTGGATAATGAAGTAGATAGTCTTTCTTGTATTTTGTTCCTTTAACTATCCATGCTTCCTGAAGACTGTGAGGCAGTTTCTCAACAATAGAGTTTATACCCTTTGATGTGTCGAGGAATCCAAGACCAGGTAGATTGCCTTCTTCTTTCACTGCTTGTACTTCCAGGAGGAGATCTGCGAGTGCTTGCAACTGATTGAAGTCTTTGTGAGAAATCTTAGCGAAATTCTCTAAGCGCTGGAATAAAGATGCTTCAATTACCTCTGGGGAACCATATTTTTTGTCTAAACGTTGCCACAAATGCCTGAGGCCTGCTTCAGGATCATGTGCATGGGCTGCTCTTATTCTCAGAGCATGTCGAAGGGACTCACCTTCTAGCCATTTGGTAAGCAAATCAAGCTCTTCATTGCCTTTTAGATTCAGACCATCAATAGCATTCATAAATGCCGTTTTCCAGGGTATGTAATTCTCTGGCCTGTTGTCAAACACTTTAAAGCTGCTAGTGAGAAGATCACGGCGTGCAAGAAACACTGCAAGATCAGACACCTCACTGGATCGAGGTGCTGGCGTACTTGGGGAGCAGGGGTTTCTCACAGGAGAAGGAAAGCAATTCGGCTGCCTTGTACGCTGATACCCCATTTGTTCATGTCTGCTCATATTATTTACAGCATCAGGAGTAATTTGGCTGATTCCAGGAATGTCTTTGTGCTCAGCACTCGCTTGATCATCTTCTTTCTTCTCATTTTGATCCAGAGAAAAGTGCCTTCTAATGTATTCATCAGTACGTTCCACAGCAATGGAACTGCCCCTTTCAGTTTCATACTTTGAACAAACTGCAGCAGATTCCAACACCCCTGCTGCTGCGAGAGCTGCTTCAGCTTCACCCTCCTCTTTCAGAGCATTCAGCGTTGCTTCGATCCTCGCCTTTTCGATCTCCATGTCTATCTGACGCTTTGCAAACTCAGCTCTTGTGCGTGCGGCTTCCGCCTTTGCGCGTGCTTCGGCTGCAGCTTGGCTTGCATTAGATTTATGGGAGCGACGTGAGGATGAAGTGTTGCTGGCTGAAGATTTAGCCTCTGACCTGGTTTCCAGCTTAGATGCCTGGCTGTGCTTCAACGAGTGTGACATTCTGGATCTTTCAGAAGATAGTGTGCATGTAATCCACTATAAGGCTCTTGATGCGAAGTCAATCTTTTCACTCTTCTGCCCTCAGCTTGCGTTTTTCTTATTTAGCTTTGGCAGCGAGCTAAACAAAGGCTCAGCAAAGGTCGTAGATGGAAATCAGTGTCAAACTCTCTTTACTGAAGACCAATTTGTGAAACTGTAACACAAATGAACAAAGATGTAGAAAAAATGCTATCTTTACAAAGCTACAGTTACTTCACATAGCTCAAAAACAGTATGTAAGATACATATGAATCACCTTCACGTAATCTAGAACATAGCAATGGTGAGATGAATAAACAATGTAGCATCAAATTATGTGCCTCTAGTTACCTTCAGCATGTCACATGTAAATAGTTCTCAAACATACACACAACTTATCAAAAAATAAACAATCATATGTTACTGCATATATTAAGCTTTTAAACTTACAGATTGTGCTTTTTCAAGAGCAAAACAAGAAGGATGGACATGGATGCACCTTTATACTCTGCACCATGAGCTCTGAAAATCCAATATGGCTGCTATATTACTAAAAATGACAGAGTTCTTTAAGGCACCACTAGGTGTCAGTACGTACAACATAAATTAAAACATTACCAGGGCCAGGATAGTTTCTGTCAGATCTTTTAATTAGATTTGAACCAGACGTGAATGTACAATGAACAAAAATATCAGAAGTAAATTTCTCTATCATTGTTTACTGAAAATAAAAAGTAGAACTGAAAAGATTCAGTACACAATACTTTACTGGCATGAACTACAAGTGATGGATATGTGAGGGCAATTATGTACACATACAAAATGTTCTTGAGTTTTTAGAGCTTCGATTTGAACTCTCTCTCTCTCTCTCTCTCTCTCGCTCTCGCTCTCGCTCTCTCTCGCTGTTGTGTGTGCGCATGTGCATGTCCGAGTGGTCGGAGCACTGAGAGTGTGTAGTGTTTTGGACGTTGTACTGAAAGGCGTTGTACTGGAGCATATCTGCCCCAGGTACTGAGAGTTGGAGTTTCTCACACGGTGTCATGCTGTTAAAATAGTCTGCAGTGTTGGTGTAGAGGAGTGTAGTTTAGCTGTAGAGGAGCTAGTGGGCTATGACAACATCCTGTCTGCGTCCACAATCAACAAGGACATTGTTATTTTCTTGAAAACTGTGGATTTAGCAAACAGTTTAGTAGAGAGTGGTGTGGTGATTGGTGGTATTTTAACCCCTGTGCTTCCTCTGTTTACTCCTTCAACAAAATGAAGTACTGGACCAAATGCTGTCTCTCTACAGTAAACTGCTTTCTCCATCAAAATGATCCAGATCAGTAGCTCATCTCATTCAGGAGAGATGTTTACATCAAGCTGAAAGATAGATTTAACTTTTAATGTACATTGGCGCTTTCTGTGCTACAAAAAAGAATATGAAGTGGCTTCAGAAAAACAAGGAGCATCTGATAACCCCACCTGCCGGCTCCAGCTGAGGAGAAGGGAGAAAGAGTCAGAGAAACATCGGCCACTGTGGCACAGAAGCCCGAGTTCAGTCAGGAGGCGCCAGCGGGAGCAGCTACTGGGACTTTTAAGGTAAATGGTGACTTGTGTGTCATTTTAGTGTCTAAAGGGGGTCCAACAAGGCTGTGTGTTGTCTGGCATGCTGTATTCAACTGCAATTGAAGCTCAAAAACAGCGAAAAGTCAACACAGAACTGCTAATATCTATAATATAAAATCCACTTGGATCAATAATCTGATGGGGCACATGCCCCCTCAGTCTGAATAGGCGTGACGCCTCTGGTTCGAAACATCTGGATCTTCTAGAGTTCTGTGGTTGTGACGCACCATAACAAGCCTCTGTAATAAGGTGATGAGAGAAAGGCGGAGTTTCAGTGTTTACGTGACCTTTCTAACTGACGGGCTGTTTAACCCGAGTTCAGCACTACAATGCTACATTTAATGAGTTTAGTTCATTATTATATTCATTTGAGAGGTGATGGAGAGAGAAGAGAAACTCTATCTGACAAAGAGAAATCACATAGGGTATTTTTATTTTTACACAGTATAGAGGCATTGGTGGCTCAGTGGTAGGTTGCTCGCCTATCATGCGGAAGGCCTGGGTTCGATTCCTAGCCAATGCCTCAACCCCAGCCACTGGTTGCAGTGCCGGTCCCAAGCCCGGAAAATGGGAGGGTTGTGGCAGGAAGGGCATCCGGTGTAAAACCTGTGCCAAGTTGTTGTGCGGACCAGTTGGTACGCTGTGGTGACCCCGAACAGGGAGCAGCCGAAAGCAACACACACACAGTATAGGTGTGTGTGTGTGGAACCCATCTTGAAGTAAATAAAGCCAACAGACTTTGGTTGTTGAACTTCCAGGTTGCCCTGGCTGAAGCTGTGGAGAAATACAACCAGGTGATGGAGTCCAACGCTCAGCTGGAGAACGAGAAGTCGGACCTGATGGACCAGATGCACAAACTGTAAGCAGAGTGCAGCAGCTGGAGGAAGAGCTCTCTGGGACATACAGGAAGTGTGAAGAGATAACTGAGGTGAGTGGAATAATCCTTGCATGAAGTAATGTTCATCATTACTGTTCCCTCAGACATGAACAGCTTTTGCACCATGATTGTGTTTTAGGAGAGAGCTCGAGAGCGTGAGGCTCACAACACTCTAAAGACACAGTATGATGAGATGAAGGAATCTAAACTAGGATGAGTTACCAAAGTAAGTTTTTCTTCTCACTTTCTCATGACTTCTACAGTACTCCATGTGTCAGAAAAGTAAATATAGATCTGGACATTTCACACATAAATATTAAGAATTTAATAGGAAGTTAAGCTTCTACCTGATCATTGTACTACATTAAATTTGTATTTTCACAGAACTATCACATAGGAGGATTCAACAGTCTTATAAACAACAGATTATCACCAGGGTCAGTGTTTAACACCTGGGTACGCAGCATCATATAATGACAGTGTTCTTGTTCTTACTAAAACCCAACAGAAATTTCACTACAGGTTCTGGAACCTGCTTATCAAACCCCTACTAGTGCTGTCTTGCACTTCACTGCTGGGCTCTGAGAGGTTTATCCAGAGTGGGTGGAGGGAAGTATTGGTGATCTTAAGGGCCTCAAGATGAAGCAAGAATTAAATAAACACTCCTGCAAAAAACGGTGTCATATCTGATCTGTACACTTCATTCAACTCATATGTGAATTTATTAAATGTATTGAATTTATTGCATTAATTTTAATCAGAAAGGATGATCAGAGTAAAATTACATGAAAAGGAGACAATTTTATGTTATCTAAACAGGGTATGCTCTTACACTAGATGAGAATAATGTCTAGTATAGAATTATTTGCAAAACTGGCTTGCAAGTGAATTATATCACAATATACAGCACCTTCCAAAAGTATTCAGACCCCTGAGAAATTATCTCATATTACTGAATTTAAAATGGTGCATTAAAATTTCATGTAATGAATTTAAAATGCTGGAACTGAAAATCAGTTATTCTTAAGTGGCATTTTTTTGTTGGGAAATATTTTTATGAAAAAATAAAATAAAACAACAACCTAAAAATATCTTGCTTACATAAGTGTTCAACTCCTGTGATGTGGAAGCTGCCAGGTTACACCGATGAAAGAAATTGCCTTAACGAGGATATAATTACTTTATCATTGGCATCTACCTGTGTATCATGTGTGGAGTTTAACCTTGCTTTCCGTAAGAGTGGCTGGTTTAACCGCAGTGCTAGATCGGGCTTTGCAATGTTTATTTTCAAAAACACAAGTGTAGGTCGCAAGAGCTGTATTGTACACCATGATTATTCCTACACCACAGCTTGGATTTTATTCCTACACCACAGCTTGGATTTTATTCCTACACCACAGCTTGGATTTTATTCCTACATCACAGCTTGGATTTTATTCCTACACCACAGCTTGGATTTTATTCCTACATCACAGCTTGGATTTTATTCCTACACCACAGCTTGGATTTTATTCCTACACCACAGCTTGGATTTTATTCCTAAACCAGCTCTGCACCAGCAGCAATGATGAACTTCTGGGAAAGATGCAGTGCAGCTCCAGGATGTGGAGCCCGAATCCGGGTGGAGAGGACTGTATGACCCCTGGAATGGTGAATTACCGAGTTTTCTACTTTGTAGTTAAGTAACAAGAGCTTTAGTAAGTAAAAAGTGGTCAAGAGATCCCTCAACATGCAGAAACACAATGAGGAATATTGTTTTATAAGGTTAGGTGTTTTGAGGAAGGTGATCTGTTCATTATTATTTGGCTAGTCGTTTAACATGCACGCTCATTATCCCAATATTAGCGGTCATAAAGTAAAATAGTTACTCCGAGGAGGACATTTCAATCAAATAGCTGCACAATTAGCAGGTTTACTAAAAGTTTGCTAAAGTCGAGCTGAGGAGGAATATTAGTGAAGATTAGCTAGACGGCTAGTTAGAATAACTAATGTACAGAAAAAAAAAGTTTTCAGACTTTTATGCAGATATGCAATATGCAGATGTTTGGAAGATATTTCTGAGAGATTTTCAGTGTCAGTATTTCTAAGTTGTTGTTAAAGCTGAAAGAGAGAGCTGTCGGAACTCAGAGTCCCCTCCGAGTGGACATATCGCAGGGTGAATGTTGAGTTTGTATCTATTTCCCCTTAGTTTTCCATGATCAATTAACTCAGTAAATTTATCAAAATGAAACTCAGTAAACTACCAAAACTTAGCCAAAATAATGAGCGGTCAATCTGCAGATGGGAAGAAGCAAATTCTTTATTCAGCAAGACACACCTGTCAGATGTTTTTACTGAAGAGAGCAGCTGGTCTGAAGAGCTTCAAAAAATTCCCTACTATTTATACACGTTTATTCCAATTCAGTTTTAACATTTCATCCCCTTCATTTGAGCCCCTCCTTACCTAATTTGCATCCATACATATCGGTGGCCTTCTTCAGCTATCTCTTCAGAACGTCTTGACCTCTCACCTAGTTCTTTGATTCTTTGAACACGATGTTCTCTTCACCTCTTTGTGACTTCTGACATAATATTGACTTCCTAGATGTTTGCAAGTTTTGCACATTGCAAAGTCAGCATTATGATTCCCTGTTCTTCCGCATTTTATTCATAGCACGGTGCAAAGCAAGCTATTTCAAACCATACTGTTTAGTTTTGTTTCCTCCTGTCTAGTTTTTATTTTTGCCTTTAAGCTTTTAAGCGTTTCATAACCTGCATTTTAAGATTAAATAACCTGCGTTTTAAGGTTTAACAACCACATGATATTCACCTTACTCATCCAATTTTCCATTAGCTCAATTGGCCGGTCAGCCAATCCAATGATCCCCATTGGATAGCCTGACCAACCAAACCGCAACTTTAAGCTGTAAGCTCCAACGGTTTTCACTAAATGTTTTTTCTCTCTTTTTCCAATCTCAGCGTGCTTACTGTTATCATATTCCATTTGTATAATTTTATTATTACTGCATATACATACTATCAGAGGTTATACTATACTGATACTATACTGATTGTCATAAGCTTAGCCGATAGATAGATGATAGGATAATAGATACTACTGCTCTTAAATGAGTTATTACTACTTTGAAGATAAGCATGAATTTCCCCTACATATTGCTATTTTAAAAATAAGCATTTATCATTAAATTTACCTGACATCACTGTCAGCTTTGTTTGACTTTAGACCTTCACACTGACCCTACAGATCTTACAGATAATCTTGACCTCACAGTTGATACCTTTTGTCACGAGTCTGTGTCAGTCTGTGTAAGTCTATGTCTCCAAGCCATTGATATATTATTAAATGTTTATTTTTAGTTAGTTGCACTTCTTCTTTTTTATTTTTTTTGCTAAACAATATGCAAGCTTTTCCATTGTACTGATCTGTCTGCACTTATTGTTTTTTTTTATGTTACAGATAACACTGTCTAGGCTTTGAGCCTTTAAGCATTATCATTTTATTTTATTTTATGCCTTTATTTTATTTTACTTTAAGCTAAGCCTGGTGTTTATGAAGATTACATAATCACTTGATATGCTATGCTATTATACTAGTGCATTAATACTTATGGTTATGCTTGATTATCATATTTTTGCCTCAAGCAAAGCCTGCTCTTAAGTTATAATTGAATACTGTAAGAATATACTTGAATACTGTAAGAATATACTATTTCAAGCAGAGTATTGTTATGTTAAAAGTAAGCATAAAAGTAAATTTAAAAATTTCTCCGACAGAGCGGCTGTCACGACCCGCCCGAGAGCCAACCACGAGAGGTAGCTCTCGCCCGTGTTTTGAGGTTACTTCCGGTTCAATATAGGACTTAAATACGGTGCGCACTTCCTGTGTGTCGCGAAGTATTATTTCTATGGAATATACCAAGCGTTGGCCTAGTGCATCTCTCGGATGGATTTCTGTGAATGACCTGGATTGTTTATTGTTGTTTCTTACACGTTCTCTCGGACACACCTGTGTTTGGATTATTGACCCTGGACTGTGTACCGACTTCCACTTTTGGATTTGCCCGTTGGATATTATTGCCTGGATTAGTGTTTTCCCATTGCCGACTTCCTGTCTGTCCCCAACTTCTCGTACTGATTGTTCCCTATCGCCAGCTCGGCATATGGATCCGGCCACTTCGCCCTCACAGAATACTTCGACACTCACGGATCCAGCAGAGCTGCATGAGATCATCGTGCGGCAAGGAGCGATCATTCGCTCCTATCAAGATCAGGTGGAGGTGCTGCAATCCCGGATGTGCGGCGTGAGCACTGCCGCACCACGAGATCCACCATCAGCACGCAGTGAGTCACCCCGGCTGGCTCTGCCAGAGAAATTTGATGGGTCTGCTGATCGCTGTCGCGGGTTTTTACGGCAGTGCGAGGTGTTTTTCTCGCACCAGCTGGGGATGTACCATGAGGAGGGGACTAAGTGTGCGTTCCTACTATCTCTGATGACTAATAGGGCCTTAGAGTGGGCCTCGGCTGTCTGGGACGCCGACCCTCAGGTTAGATCCTCCTTTTCTTACTTTGCGGGGATGATTTGGGAAGTTTTTGAATACCCCACGGGCGGCAAGGACATCTCCGTCCAACTCACGGAGTTACGCCAGGGCTCCGAAGCCACAGCCGATTATGCCATCAGGTTCTGCACCCTGGAGGCTCAGTCCGGCTGGAATGACGTGGCACTATGGGCCGTGTTCTGCGCTGGATTAAACCCCGTCCTCCAGGCGGAGTTAGCCTGTCATGTGGAGGCGACCACTCTATCACAGTTCGTGGCCACGGCCATCCCAACATCGGGCGGGGACCCAAGCCTCTGCCGCAGCTCGCCCCCAGGTGCGTACAGATTACCCAGATCATAGGGAGAAGGTCCCTGAATCCATGCAGCTGGGGAGATCTAGGTTGGCAGCACAGGGGCACCGGCTTCGTGGTCAGATGAGGTTGTGCTACAACTGCGGGGCCTCCGGAAACCTGAGTCCTCTGTGTCCAGAGAGGTGTTCGTCGGCTCAGGTGGGTGGCAGTTCCTTATTCTTTAGCTTGACGGCGCCGGTGTCATTACGTTTTTCTGACCGCTGTGTCCCTGTTTCAGCGTTGATTGACTCTGGAGCGACCATTAACCTTATTGATGGGGCGTTGGTGGAGGAGCTCGGGATCCCCACCTTCCCCTGCGTACCATCCTTGAGGATTACGGCCATCGACAGTCAGCCCATTGGGGAGGGTTACCTGAAGTGCCAAACCGAGCTACTGGAGTTCTAGGTGGGGCTTTTTCACCACGAACACTTGCCATTTTATGTCACCTCCTCGCCGGCGAATCCCGTGATTTTGGGCTTCCCGTGGTTAAGGCGCCACGATCCCCAAATCTCATGGCATTTGGGGGAGCTAGTATGCTGGTCACCTACCTGCCTGAAGGGGTGTCTACGGGATCCGGTGTCTAGGCTCTGCAGGACTTCCTGCGTGGAGAGAGCGACACCTCCCCCACCTGTATACGGACTTCAAGGAAGTTTTCAGTGAGGAGGGGGCGGCCCGCTTACCGTCTCATCAGGTCTGGGACTGTGCTATAGACCTGCTGCCAAACACCTCTTTCCCTAAGGGGCGGATCTACCCCCTTTCTCTTCCGGAGTCCAAGGCTATGGAGGACTACATCGAGACAGCCCTGTCAGCGGGTCACATTCGGCCATCCATGTCCCCAGCGGCAGCAGGGTTCTTTTTTGTCGGTAAGAGGGATGGAGGCCTACGGCCATGTATCGACTACAGGGGACTGAACACCATCACCGTTCAATATCCATACCCTTTGCCCCTGGTACCCGCGGCACTGGAGCAGCTGAGGGGGGCAAGGGTGTTCACTAAGTTAGACCTCAGAAGCGCATACAACTTGGTGCATATCCGCGAGGGAAACGAGTGGAAGACCACGTTTTACACGACTCGTGGCCACTACGAGTACTGTGTGATGCCCTTCGGCCTCACCAACGCCCCAGTGGTGTTTCAGGCCCTCATCAACGGGGTTTTCCAGGACCTGCTGGGAAAAGGGGTCATTGCTTATATATATCGACGACATACTGGTGTACTCTATCACTATGGAGGAGCACGTATGTCAGGTTCGGGAGGTACTCACCAGACTGCAGCGGCACCACCTGTATGTTAAGTTGGAGAAGTGTGAATTCCATCGGTCCACAGTGACATTTTTGGGGTACGTGATTTCCCGCCAAGGAGTGGAAATGGACGTGGTCAAGGTCCGGGCAGTTACGGAGTGGCCTGCTCCTACCACGGTGCGAGAGCTACAGCGTTTTATGGGCTTCGCAAACTTCTACCGGAGGTTTATTCGCAATTACAGCTCTGTAGCAGGCCCTCTGACGTCGTTACTCAGGGGGAAGCCCAAGAAATTGACCTGGACGGGCCAGGCCCGGACGGCCTTCCAGCAGCTTAAGAACTGTTTCACCACGGCCCCCATCTTATGGCACCCTGATCCTGATCTACCATTCGTGGTGGAGGTAGACGCCTCCAGCAGTAGGCTCGGGGCTGTACTCTCCCAGCGTCATGGCAAACCTGGGAAGCTTCACCCTTGCGCCTTTTACTCTAGGAAACTGACGGTCGCAGAGATTAACTATCACGTGGGTAACCGGGAGTTGCTAGCTATCAAGGCAGCGCTGGAGGAGTGGCGCCACTGGCTGGAAGGAGCATGTCATCCGTCCCAGGTTCTCACCGACCACCGTAACCTGGAGTACCTTTGGGGTGCCAAGCGATTGAACCCTCGGCAGGCCAGGTGGGCTATGTTCTTTACTCGATTCATGTTCACGGTGACATACTGCCCTGGGTCCAAGAACAGCAAAGCGGACGCTCTATCCAGGCAGTTTGAGGTGGCCGACAAGCCAGGGCAGCCAGACCTCATCCTGCTGGCTACCGCTATTCTGGCGCCGGTGTAGTGGGACCTTGTTGAAGAGATTCAGTGGGCCCACGCCAAGGAGCTGCCTCCCGCTGTCCAACTACCAAGATCTTCGTACCACAACAATTCCGGCAGCAGGTTATGCAGTGGGTGCATGAGGCTCCCAGCTCAGGTCACCCTGGGATCCGCCAGCTCACCCGCTGCCGGTTCTGGTGGTCCTCCCTGGGCCCGGATGTGGAGGGGTACGTCCGGGCATGCTCCACATGCGCACAGGCGTGGACCAGTCGTCAACTTCCGGAGGGGCTGCTGGAGCCCCTTCCGATCCCTCAACGGCCCTGGTCGCACCTGTCGGTGGACTTCTTGACCGATTTACCGGACTTGGGAGGCTTTACGACGGTGGTGGTGGATCGGTTTTCTAAAGGATGTAAGCTGATCCCCCTCAATGGACTACCCACGGCCATGCAGTCTGCGGAGGCCATGTTTAACCACGTGTTCCGCAACTTTGGCCTGCCCAAGGACATTGTATCAGATCAGGGTCCGCAGTTTACCTCCTGGGTGTGGGGGTCGCGTTGTGCACAATTGGGCATTGGGGTTAGCCTGAGTTCTGGCTATCACCCCCAGTTGAATAGGCAGGCTGAGCGCCTGAATCAGGAGATTGGACGATTCCTCAGGACCTACTGTAGCAGGGAACAACAACGTTGGAGTGAGTTCCTGCTGTGGGCCGAGTATGCCCAGAACTCCCTCATCCACTCCTCCACGGGACTGACACCGTTTCAGTGCGTGTTGGGGTATCAGCACCGCTGTTCCCCAGGTTGGGGGAAACTTCCGACATCCCGGCTGAGTCAGGAGATCTGGGAGCAAGCCCATGTACGTCTGCAGAGGGCAGTGAGGAGGCAGAGGATCCAGGCCGACTGACGTCGTCGTCCGCACCCTTCCTATCAGGTGGGGCAGAAGGTGTGGTTGTCTACCCGGAACCTCCATCTCAAGCTGCCCTGCCAGAAACTCAGCCCCAAGTTCGTCGGCCCTTTTGAGATCATCTGCCAGGTAAATCTGGTGGTGTATCGGCTTCGGCTCCTGGCATTGTACCGTATATGTCCCACCTTCCACGTTTCCCTTCTCAAGCCAGCGCACTCTTCGACTGGGGAGGTTATGGTCTGTGAGGAGCCACCGCCACCCCTTGACATTGAGGGGTCCCCGGCATACCAGGTGCGTGCCCTTCTGAACTCCAGGCGGGTTCGATCACGTCTGGAGTACCTCGTGGACTGGGAGGGGTAAGGCCTCAAGGAACGTTCGTGGGTGGACGCCGCCGACATCCTAGATCTGTCACTCATTGAGGACTTCCACCGTGACCACTCGGATAAGCCCGCTCCGCGTCCGAGGGGGCGCCCTTGGCGTAGAACCCCGGGAGGTGTTCCTAGAGGGTGGGGCTCTGTCACGACCGGCCCGAGAGCCAACCAAGAGAGGGAGCTCTCGCCCGTGTTTTGAGGTTACTTCCGGTTCAATGTAGGACTTAAATACGGTGCGCACTTCCTGTGCGTCACGAAGTATTATTTCTATGGAATATACCAAACGTTGGCCTAGTGCATCTCTCGGACGGATTTCTGTGAATGACCTGGATTGTTTATTGTTGTTTCTTACGCTTTCTCTCGGACACACCTGTGTTTGGATTATCGACCCTGGACTGTGTACTGACTTCCGCTGTTGGATTTGCCCGTTGGATATTATTGCCTGGATTACTGTTTTCCCATTGCCGACTTTCAGTCTGTCCCCGACTTCTCATACTGATCGTTCCCTATCGCCAGCTCGGCATATGGATCCGGCCACTTCCACCTCCAGCGGATCGCCCTCACAGCGGCTGTGAGGAAAGGCAGCTAGCTGAACTCAAATAAATCAAGACAAATAAATGGAGCTGGTGTGGCAGTGTACAGTGCAGCTTAGCCAAAAATATCAAGCAGTTTGTTTAAATTCTGGTCAGCAATGCTTTGTCCATAGCCGTCGTGTACAATAAAGTTAGGACGAGTGTGATTTAGGAGAATTTTGGGGGAGGCACAGATGGACACAATGATTTGAATCTGTGTTTTGGGGAAAAAGAGGTAAATGTGACAAGTTGTGAAGACGTGATACTCCTCTATAACACCTATACATGCAGCTAAATACTGTTATAGGAAGATTATTCTCTGCTTCCTTTGATGAGAGTTACAGATGTGTCTCATTGTCTGTTCATTTCTTTTGACACAGGGAGACAGAGAGAGCGAAATCAGTTTGACCCGTTTCCCCAAAGCGAGCTCTACTACAACACAGAACTGAGCGACTACGAGTATGACAACCACGGGTCTGGTCAGCAGGAGGAAACGCAGGATGGAGGTGTTGAGCATGAGGTGTATATGAGGAGCCTATTCCCTCTGAGAAAACCTGCCCCTTTGAAGAGACTGTCTACTTCAAGGAGATCATCTCCTTCTTTGCCACTTGCATCCTGACGTCTTGTACATTTTAACATGAGCATCATGGTGTTTGGCCATTGTTCAGTCTATATGACGATTCTTCTCCAGTGCCAGAAGATAAGGAGGAAGAAGGATGAAGAGGAAAACAATAAAAAAAAGTCCTTCCTAGTAGGAGACACTGAGTGAATACTGATGAGGAGGAAGACTTTATCAGATGCCCATAGCCTTCTTCTTCTTTCGGATTTTCCCTTCAACGGTCGCCACAGCGAATCATCTCTCTCCACCTATCCCGATCTTCTGCATCCTCAACACTTGCACCCACTAGCTTCATATCCTCATTAATTCCATCCATATACCTCCTCTTTGGCCTTCCTCTTTGCCTCCTGCCTCAGAGCTGCATGTCCAACATTCTCCTACCAATATACCCACTCTCCCTCCTCTGAACATGTCCAAACCATCTTAATCTGGCCTCCCTAACTTTGTCCCCCAAACGTCCAATATGAGCTGTTCCTCTGATGTACTCGTTCCTAATCCTGTCCAATCTTGTCACTCCCAAAGAGAACCTCAACATCTTCAGCTCTGCTACCTCTAGCTCTGACTCCTGTCTCTTCCTCAGTGACACTGTCTCTAAACCATACAGCATGGCCGTTCTCACCACTGTCCTGTACACCTTCCCCTTGATTCTCGCTGATATTTTCCTATCACACAGAAATCCTGACACCTTTCTCCACCCATTCCAACCTGCCTGCACTCGCTTCTTTACCTCTTTTCCACACTCTCCATTACTCTGGACTGTTGACCCCAAGTACTTAAACTCCTGTACCCTGTCATACTCTTTCTCCAAGTCTACAAACACACAATGCAACTCCCTCTGACCATCCCTATACTTCTCCATCAAAATTCTCAGAGCAAAAATTGCATATGTTGTGCTCTTTCTGGGCATGAAGCCATACTGCTGCTCACAAATTTCCACTACCTTCCTTAATCTAGCTGCCACTACTCTTTCCCACAGCTTCATTGTATGGCTCATCAACTTTATCCCCCTATAGTTGCTGCAACTCTGCACGTCACCCTTATTCTTAAAGATCGTCACTAACACACTTCTTCTCCATTCCTCAGGCATCCTCTCACTCTCTAAAACCCTGTTGAACAAACTAGTTAAAAATTCCACTGCTGCCTTTCCCAGACACTTCCAGACCTACACCGGGATGTCATCCGGACTAACTGTCTTTCCACTTTTCATCCTCTTCAAAGCCTTCCGGACTTCATCCTTTCTAATCTTATCTACTTTCTGTTCCACAGAGTTTACCCCTTCTACTCTTTTTTTCCCTCTCATTTTCCTCATTCATCAGCTCCTCAAAGTACTCTTTCCATATCCTCTGTACACTCTCCTCACTTGTGAGAACCCTTTCATCTATATCCTTAATAACTCTAACTTGCTGCACATCCTTCCCATCTCGATCCCTCTGCCTAGCTAACCTGTACAAGTCCTTCTCTCCTTCTCTAGTGTCTAACCTAGTGTACAACTCGTCATATGCCTTCTGCTTGGGCTTAGACACCTCCCTCTTCACTCTGCGCTGTAACTCCTTGTATTCCTGTCTATTCTCTTCAGTCCTGTCCATGTTCCACTTCTTCTTGGCTAACCTCTTCCTCTGGATACTATCCTGAACTTCCTCATTCCACCACCAAGTCTCCTTATCTTCTTTCCTCCTTCCAGATGACAGACCCAGTACCTTTCTCTCTGTCTCCCTGATCACTTCTGCTGTAGTTTCCCAGTCATCTGGCAGCACTACCTGACCACCCAGAGCCTGCCTCAACTTCTGTCTAAGTTCCTCACAACATTTCTCCTTTTTCAGCTTCCACCATTTGGTTTTCTTCTCTAGCTCTATCTTTGACCTCTTCTTCTTACAGACCATCAAAGTCATCCTACACACCCCCATCCTATGCTGTCTGGCTGCACTCTCTCCCACTACCACTTTACAGTCACTAATCTCTTTCAGATTGCCTCTTCTACATAGGATGTAGTCTACCTGTGTTCTCCTACCTCCACTCTTGTAAGTCACTCTATGCTCCTCCCTCTTCTGAAAATAAGTGTTAACCACAGCCATGTCCATCCTCTTAGCAAAGTCCACTACCATCTGTCCTTCTAGGTTCCTTTCCTTAACTCCAAACTTGCCCATCACCTCTGTTCCCCTCACCAACATGTCCATTAAAATCCTGCGGGAATACTCTCCATCACCTCATCTATTTCACTTCAGAATCTCTCTTTCTCCTCTAACTCACAACCTACCTGTGGGGCATAACCACTAACAACATTCAACATCACCCCTTCAATCTCTAACTTCAGACTCATCACCCTGTCTGACACTCTCTTCACCTCCAGGACATTCCTCACAAACTCCTCCTTCAGGACCACACCTAACCCATTTCTCTTACTATCCACACCATAATAAATCAGCTTGAATCCTGCTCCTATACTATGAGCCTTGCTACCCTTCCACCTGGTCTTCTGTACACACAGTATATCCACCTTCTTTCTCTCCATCATATCAGCCAGCTCTCTACCTTTCCCTGTTATAGTACCAACATTCAGAGTTCCTATTCTCAGTCCTACACTCTTACCTTTCCTCTCCTCCCTCCTCTACTTCTTCGACCAACAGTAGCCCAATTTCCACCAGTGCCCTGTAGGTCAACGTCACCGATGGCGGTTGTTGTTAACATGGGCCTCGACCGATCCGTTATGAAATTCAGAGTACTGACGATTCGCATGGTTAAATTTGGCAATGTTTTATGCCCGATGCCCTTCCTGACGCAACCCTCTCTATTTATCCAGGCTTGGGACTGGCACAGAAGTCACTGGACTGTGACCCCCATGGCTAGATTCAGATGCCTATAGCCTAGTCAGCTATAATCTTAATAACCTGATATTAATTATAAGTTGATGGTAAGTGTCTGTGGTAAGTATTTCACCTCTAAGCTTCAGCTGTAGTCTTTTTATTCACTTTTTTGTGGTAAAGATTTCACTCAAGTTCCAGCAGCAGTCTTTTTTTTTTTTTTTTTAAATCTTTATGTTGCGTATTAACCCTTTAACCATGTGGGGTGTTGAGAATCAGCTTGACCTCACCTGTTCTATTGTCATGAGGTAATGGTCCAACTTCTTCGCACGCCTTGTAGAATTTACATCCCAAGTACACTTTGGAGCTTTCTGTGTAGCAGTTTCTGCTGTCAGAGCTACATGTAACCTGTCCTCCTAAATTGGTGATAGACCCAAGAGCCCAGCGTGGGACTCACACTAGTTGTGTTCAGAACCCCCCTCACGAGGCCATACAGATGACCAGCTATGTCACTTTAGGTCACTTTATGACTAAACTCTCAGCATGCTTTCGGTAGGATTCAGGGGAATTAAATCTACAATAACATAACGTCCCTTGGAGTCAGAAATAATTTTTGTTGCAGTAAATTGTATACCCTTCAGGATTGCTGTACCTCTAGACTTGAAGTTAAAGTTTGAATGAAATATTTGACCCACCTATCGTCCTCTTAATCAGCTCTGGTCTTTGTTTCTTAAATGCGTTTCTTGTAAAAAAAAATAAATAAATAAACTGTGTTCCAAATTATTATGCAAATTATATTTTTCTCTGATTTTGCCAAATAGTCAATATAAATGACAGTCATCATAATTTTCAAGTCATCAACCTTTAGAGTACAATTCGAATTTTATTGATCAAACCTCCCAATGATTATTTGAGTATTTTTTCAAAAATAAAAACTTCAAATGCACTGTTCCAAATTATTATGCACAACAGAGTTTCAAACCATGTTATTGCTGTAAAGAACTGAAAATGGTCATTTGTTTATTTTTCAATTAGAAGCATTAGCATATTACTGAAATCAAAAGCTATTTCAATCAAAACATCTTAACAGGTCAAGTTACAGTTTAACATAGGACCCCTTATTTGATAGGAGCTTCACAATTCTTGCATCCATTGAACTTGTGAGTTTGTGGAGAGTTTCTATTTGAATTTCTTTGCAGGATGTCAGAATAGCCTCCCAGAGCTGCTGTTTGGATGTGAACTGCCTCCCGCCCTCATAGATGTTTCACTTGAGGATGCTCCAAAGGTTAAATGAATATAATTTATATTCAAATTTCTATTTATTATATTTGTAGGCAGGACATATTAGATAAAAGTATATTAGTGCAAATATTTATGTAGGCATTGGTGGCTCAGTGGTAGGTTTCAGTGCCGGTCCCAAGCCCAGAAAAATGTGAGGGTTGCTTCAGGAAGGGCAGCCGGCGTAAAACATTTGCCAAGTTGTTGTGCGGACCAGTTGGTCCGCTGTGGCGACCCCGAACAGGGAGCAGCTGAAAGCAAGTGCAAATATTTATGTAACCCTCATTAGAATGAAGCATTACATGGGAGAGTAAATTTATTACTGATTAAGTTCATAATAGTTTCCCTGTTTGTTTTCTGTTTCTGTGCTAATGGCATGCTAACATTAAGTAAAGGGAATGATCTTTTTGGTGTTTTTTGTATTTTATTTATTTTCTGGATTATAAGAGTTTATTTGAATACAAATAGTAAAATATGTGTTGTATGGCCCTTTAAGAGACACTTTAAAGTTTAGCACATGTGCAATTGAGCAAAATGTGGACTTGCAATCAGGGATGTATGACACTTGATTATTCGATGTCTAGTTAATGTGTCCTGTCTAAACACTAAGAGAAAAGAAAAGGCTGAACGGAAAAGACTAATAACCGCAAACAGTGAGTTCTAATAGTTTCATTTCCACGTGAAAGTGTTTGGTGTTTGTGTCAGTGGACTCACCATGGACAGCTTAGGTGTCAGTTTGAGTCTCCTTTCCACTGGACAAGAGACATTGAAGCCCTGAAAGATTTACACTGGCCTGTGGTGAAATTGGATGTTTTAATATGAACATTATTCCACATCTTGTGTATTTTTTTTCCACTTTGTTAAACAACAGTGTTTTTCAACCCCTTCATTATTAGTCTCAGATTATGTCTGGCAAACAAGTCCCTGGGTATGAGCTGTTACTATATAAAAATAATTCATATTAACATTAATATTAACCATTAATCATACAGTAAAATACAGAACAGTAAAATAATAAAATAACAGTAGTAAAATAATGCTGTAACCTGTAATAAACTGAGAACAGGTGAATGTCAGTGTGTAATTTTACTGTTATGTGTTTAAGTTCATTCTCACAAGTGATTGCAGCATGTTGGAGTTCTAATTAGCATCAACGCTGAAGATGGAGGAAAAGATAATCAGAGAAATGCTGTGCTCAGATAGACAGGAGGGTTTGAATAAAACCACTTTACATTTCCTTTCTACAAAACTTATTCAAAACTAATTAACCACAACATTTTTCACATTTTGATATTTTCTTAATGAACATTTTAGATTTTGTTGAATTATGGTTTTAGATTTTGGAAACAAAAACTAGTATATGTGGTTGCTAGACCTTTAATGTAATAAAGTATGTTAGTATTGTGAACTACAGGAGATGTTCACTGCACTGCTGTCTTACTCCTATGAGAGAAGAAGATGAGCGGTCAGTGAAAGCAATGTGATGAAGGATGTAAGTGGAGATTTAGAACCTGCTCCATGTCTCTTTTATACTGTTATTTATAAACAGGGTGAGAGCTGAGTGAGTTGCTATAAAGGCTACAGACAAAAGGCTTTTTAAATGCTTGAAAGTATGGTCTATTGACCTGCTGCCTAATGCTAAGTCCCCAAAATGCCAGACATTTTGAACCCTTTATTGAACCCGGATCTCCGCCGTCTGCTCGATCGCCCACAGTAGCTGATCAGACCCAAACAAAGGGATTCAGCACATGCACTGCTATTATTTAACAAAACAAAACTAACACAACTACATTAAATGTAACAGAAATGAACCATAACTATGACATGGAAACTTAAATAACCAACAAAACCTGACTATATCATTAAAACCTATATAACATGACGTCCAGCCTTCCAGCACGCATACACCGTCACATGGACACATATATGAACATAATGACTGACACCAACAAGACAGCAGGACACACATATATAAAGCAGCACATCAAGGGAAAACAAGCGACAGGTGAGACAGCAGAATAACACATTAGGAAAGGGAGTGAGTGGCACCGCCCACATGATAACAAAAGCAATAAATAAATAAAAATAACACTTGTCAGGACCCCTGGTGGTCTGGCAAGGAACTGTCCCAGTAACTCCTGACAGGAAGAAATGCATCATTTCTTGGAGTTTTTTTGAAGACATACTAGATACTAATAGATAATAGTACAGTATTTTATTACATTATCTATAAAGAATTTCAGTAGTCTGAGGCTTTGAATAGTCTGGTATATTATTTTTTTAACAACATATCTCATGGGGGCACGGTGGCTTAGTGTTTAGCACGTTTGCCTCACACCTCCAGGGTTGGGGGTTCGATTCCCGCCTCCACCGTGTGTGTGGAGTTTGCATGTTCTCCCCGTGCCTCGGGGGTTTCCTCCGGGTACTCCAGTTTCCTCCCCCAATCCAAAGACATGCATTGTAGGTTGATTGGCATCTCTAAATTGTCCGTAGTGTGTGATTGTGTGAGTGAATGAGAGTGTGTGTGTGCCCTGCGATGGGTTGGCACTCCGTCCAGGGTGTGTCCTGCCTTGATGCCCAATGACGCCTGAGATAGGCACAGGCTCCCCGTGACCCGAGAATAGTTCGGATAAGCGGTAGACAATGAATGAATGAACATATCTCAGAGAACATTTTTGTCTGATTTAGTGTCCAGGATCTATAGTGATAAATATGACTTGTGGTGAGTTTCCTATGGGTTTCCTCAGGTGAACTCCTCAGATAAACTCCAATCCTATCAGGTGAGAATTGTCCACCAATGTCCTGAAACTGTTCCTGTCCATTTTATTACTCTCTTTCACTGACTGGGTTCAGCTTGAGTTTATGTGGTTTTTTCACCTGCTGCTCCAAATAATCCCTCTGGTTTTTATGGGATTGAGGTGCAGCGAATTTTATCCAGGGATCAGAGGTCTAATTCACTGTGCACGACAAACACACACTTCACACATCTCTGAGTCAGTTCAATGTGTTATAACTAAATGAGTGATGTGTTTATAAACATCTTCTCCTTTCCCCAGCATGGAAATGCAGGAACACTAGAGTCTTCATCACACACACAGATATTCACCACAGCCTGAATATAAAAGAAAAAGATGTGAATTAATCAGCAGAAAGTGGACTGTGGCACTTCATGATCAACAGCATGTAATCATCTCTGCTCCAAGAGAAACATTATCATCTCCTGTTTATAATGAATCATTCAACATTTCTTCATTCTTACTAACATCTGTGTTCTAACATTTAGCTAGAACAAATGAGAACTTCCACAAGTTCTAACAGGATCATGAGCAGATATTTAGCCATCACATCACTGCTCTTATCCAATCACAGGAGCTTGTTTTAATTAACTACTGTGTCATTTAGCTCTTGTTCTACATTTCTATTTAAGTGCAGACTTTAAGAAGAAGCTGAGGTGAATTTTACGAATATAGTGTATAGACGAATATAGTGACATTTTCTAAAACTGCTTTTATTTCCTAACCTGATAATCTCATATTTATTGGAACTAAAGAGAAATGTACAAACTAATGATAATGAGGTTAAACTTTTATTAAAAGGTCATTACTCACGTCAGAGCCTGTAGTTTGTAATGTTTATCATCCTTAAGAGCAGAGAGCAGCTTCTTTCCTGAGTCTCCTAGATTATTATTGGACAGATACAATTCTCTCAGGTGTGAGGGGTTTGATCGCAGAGCTGAAGTCAAAGCAGCACAGCCTTCATCTGAGACACCACACCTACGCAATCTGTAGAGAGACACAATGACACACTCTTCATCAACAGATTGTTATTATATAAGGTAGAATTAACACTGAGCAATATAGAAAAGAAAAGGAAAGGAAAGGAAAGAAAAGAAAAGAAAAGAAGAGAAAAAGTCAGCGGTCACTCAAAAGAACTTACATGACTGTGATAAGCGACCAATGACATGGAAGAGGTTTGTTCATTTACCAGTTGTTTATGTAGCACACACACGCATGTTTTCTGGGATTTTGATAATAAAGTTAAAAATAAACTAAACTTACAAATAAAACGAGAGAGAGAGAGAGAGAGAGAGAGAGGAGAGAGAGAGAGAGAGAGAGAGAAAGACAGAACCCCAGACACTTCAACTAAACACTCACACTCAGAGAGAGAGAGAAATTCCAACAACCACACCCTGACCTACATGTTAACCAAAACAAAACCAAAAGATCTGCATGATTCATAGATTTCCAGAATTCTTCCATCAGGAGCGTGGAGTGAGACAGGGGTGCTGCCTAATCCCAACACTCGAATATACAGTGGGGCAAAAAAGTATTTAGTCAGCCACCAATTGTGCAAGTTCTCCCACTTAAAAAGATGAGAGAGGCCTGTAATTTTCATCATAGGTACACTTCAACTATGAGAGACAGAATGAGAAAAAAAAAAATCCAGAAAATCACATTGTCTGATTTTTAAAGAATTTATTTGCAAATTATGGTGGAAAATAAGTATTTGGTCACCTACAAAAAAGTAAGATTTCTGGCTCTCACAGACCTGTAACTTCTTCAAGAGGCTCCTCTGTCCTCCACGCGTTACCTATATTAATGGCACCTGTTTGAACTCGTTATCAGTATAAAAGACACCTGTCCACAACCTCAAACAGTCAGACTCCAAACTATACTATGTCCAAGACCAAAGAGCTGTCAAAGGACACCAGAAACAAAATTGTAGACCTGCACCAGGCTGGGAAGACTGAATCTGCAATAGGTAAGCAGCTTGGTGTGAAGAAATCAACTGTGGGAGCAATTATTAGAAAATGGAAGACATACAAGACCACTGATAATCTCCCTCGATCTGGGGCTCCACGCAAGATCTCACCCCGTGGGGTCAAAATGATCACAAGAACGGTGAGCAAAAATCCCAGAACCACACGGGGAGACCTAGTGAATGACCTGCAGAGAGCTGGGACCAAAGTAACAAAGGCTACCATCAGTAACACACTACGCCGCCAGGGACTCAAATCCTGCAGTGCCAGACGTGTCCCCCTGCTTAAGCCAGTACATGTCCGGGCCCGTCTGAAGTTTGCTAGAGAGCATTTGGATGATCCAGAAGAGGATTGGGAGAATGTCATATGGTCAGATGAAACCAAAATAGAACTTTTTGGTAAAAACTCAACTTGTCGTGTTTGGAGAAAGAATGCTGAGTTGCATCCAAAGAACACCATACCTACTGTGAAGCATGGGGGTGGAAACATCATGCTTTGGGCTGTTTTTCTGCAAAGGGACCAGGACGACTGATCTGTGTAAAGGAAAGAATGAATGGGGCCATGTATCGTGAGAATTTGAGTAAAAACCTCCTTCCATCAGCAAGGGCATTGAAGATGAAATGTGGCTGGGTCTTTCAGCATGACAATGATCCCAAACACACTGCCCAGGCAACGAAGGAGTGGCTTCGTAAGAAGCATTTCAATTTCAGTGTGTAAAAACCTTGTGGCAACTTACAGAAAACGTTTGACCTCTGTCATTGCCAACAAAGGGTATATAACAAAGTATTGAGATGAACTTTTGTTATTGACCAAATACTTATTTTCCACCATAACTTGCAAATAAATTCTTTAAAAATCAGACAATGTGATTTTCTGGATTTTTTTTCTCATTCTGTCTCTCTCAGCTGAAGTGTACCTATGATAAAAATTACAGGCCTCTTTCATCTTTTTAAGTGGGAGAACTTGCACAATTGGTGGCTGACTAAATACTTTTTTGCCCCACTGTATATATTAATGAACTGGCCTCCATATTAGATCACTGGACAGCACCTGGACTCACTTTACACCACTCAGAGGTCAAATTCCTGCTGTATGCGGATGACCTGGTCCTGCTGTCACCCAGTGTTCAGGGTCTACAGCAGAACCTGGACCTGCTGCAGCAGTACTGTCAGACCCTGTTGACCCTGACGGTCAAGCCCAAAAAGACCAAAACTATTATCTTTCACAAAAGATCCAGATGTCATGGAAACACGACACAGTTCACCAGAGGAACACACAAAATAGAAAACTGAAAAGAGTACAGCTACTTAGGACTGAAACTGAGGTCCACAGGAAGTTTCCGTCCAGCAGTGACTGAGCTGACCGCGAAAGCACACAGGACATTCTACACAATCAAAACACACACTCACATTCACATCCCAATTCCAATCTGGATCAAATTATACCCATCAATAATCCAACCTATTCTGCTGTATGGGAGTGAGGTCTGGGGGCCACTTAGACACCAACATTTTACACAATGGGATAAAAACCCAGCTGAAATCATGCACACACAGTTCTGTACATCCATTCTACACACACACACACACACACACACACACACACACACACCAACCACAAACAACCGAGCCGAATCAGGCCCATTCCCACTGCTGCTAAACCTAAAACACAGTGACCCTCAGAGCTATCCCTACAAACACAGTGACCCTCAGAGCTATCACTACAAACAAAGTGACCCTCAGAGCTATCACTACAAACAAAGTGACCCTCAGAGCTATCACTACAAACACAGTGACCCTCAAAGCTATCACTACAAACACAGTGACCCTCAGAGCTATCACTACAAACACAGTGACCCTCAGAGCTATCACTACAAACACAGTGACCCTCAGAGCTATCACTACAAACACACTGACCCTCAGAGCTATCACTACAAACACACTGACCCTCAGAGCTATCACTACAAAGCCCTGCAGTACCAAGAGCTGAGCAGAGAGAAGAGTCTCCTCACCCGGCTGGTCCTGACCCTCAGCTCACTAACACACACTAAACACAAACACCAGCACAAAGTAAAATGCAGTGATATCTGAACCTAACTGGACAGTAGCTGAATACCTGAACACAGTGACTGACCACCAACACAGAACCAAGCCGACTAAATACAGACTCAGCACACACACTGGCCATGGAGACGAGCTGCTATAAGAAATCATGGCTCTCTACAGAGCAGAGAGTGTGTACACAGTGGAGACAGAGCTGTACTTTCTAACAGACTGTAAAAAAGTTCAGTTCTCTCTCCTGACCAACACTGACCAACTGTTTATTCTGTTAGGAGAAATGAAGGAGAGCTGCATTTTAGCAGGACAGTACATATCTGTCTGTCACAACCTGAGGGACACTGAGTAACACCCCCAAACAGATCTGGCAACCCTGTTCATAGCAGCTAGATGGAGACATACTGAACAAACATTCACTGACAGAATAAACACTAGTTCAGCTTTAACAACAATAACAATGCAGCTTTTGTAAGCTCCTCTTGTTTGCTCTTTTGCTTATTTAAATATCTACTTTTCTATTGTAACTGTTGACCTACAGAATTATTATTATTATTATTTATCATCATCTCCATGTCACTGCTGCTTTTAACCCCTGCAGGTCACACAGTACATTTAGTTTGTGTCTCAGCTGCAGTTTGTGTGATTAGTTATAGTGTTTTAGTAAATTTCAGTCATTTCAGACACATTGCATCACATCAGAGTCTGTGAAACATCATCAGTGTGCAGTGAAAAGAAACAATCTTCCTCCTCAGGACATTGATGATGAAGATAAAACTTCTGCTTCAGTCTCACTATTAGAGAATGTGTCTTACTGAGGAGCAGGTCATGTGACTTTCAGAGAGATGATCTTACGTCAGTGTCTCCAGTTTACAGTGAGGATTCTCCAGTACAGCAGAGAGACTCTTCACTCCTGAGTCTCCTAGATTATTACAGGACAGATCCAGGTCTCTCAGGTGTGAGGGGTTTGATCTCAGAGCTGAAGTCAGAGCAGCACAGCCTTCATCTGAGACATCACACTGATACAACCTGTAGAGAGACACAATGACACACTCTTCACTGGTTGTACACAGAGATGTTTCTAGAGTTTGATCACTACTGGAGCACAGAACACACAAGAACTTTATAAAATTATTTGAGAAGAAATTGTTTTACAAAAAAACAGCAAATCATTCAATTCTGGTGACTTTGAGTATGTTTTTTTTTAAAAATCATATTCTGTGACAAACATTAATGTAAGTACAGGTGCATTTCAATTAATTAGAATGTCATGGAAAAGTTAATTTATTTATTAAATAAATTCAATGCACACAGACTGAAGTAGTTTAAGTCTTTGGTTCTTTTAATTGTGATGATTTTGGCTCACATTTAACAAAAACCCATGACAAATCTCAACAAATTAGAATATGGTGACATGCCAATCAGCTAATCAACTCAAAACACCTGCAAAGGTTTCCTGAGCCTGCAAAATGGTCTCTCAGTTTGGTTCACTAGGCTACACAATCATGGGGAAGACTGCTGATCTGACAGTTGTCCAGAAGACAATCATTGACACCCTTCACAAGGAGTGTAAGCCACAAACATTCATTGGCAAAGAAGCTGGCTGTTCACAGAGTGCTGTATCCAAGCATGTTAACAGAAAGTTGAGTGGAAGTAAAAAGTGTGGAAGAAAAAAATGCACAACCAACCGAGAGAACCGCAGCCTTATGAGGATTGTCAAGCAAAATCCATTCAAGAATTTGAGTGAACTTCACAAGGAATGGACTGAGGCTGGGGTCAAGGCATCAAGAGCCACCACACACAGACGTGTCAAGGAATTTGGCTACAGTTGTCGTATTCCTCTTGTTAAGCCACTCCTGAACCACAGACAACGTCAGAGGCGTCTTCCCTGGGCTAAGGAGAAGAAGAACTGGACTTTTGTCCAGTGGTCCAAAGTCCTCTTTTCAGATGAGAGAAAGTTTTGTATTTCATTTGGAAACCAAGGTCCTAGAGTCTGGAGGAAGGATGGAGAAGCTCATAGCCCAAGTTGCTTGAAGTCCAGTGTTAAGATTCCACAGTCTGTGATGATTTGGGGTGCAATGTCATCTGCTGGTGTTGGTCCATTGTGATTTTTGAAAACCAAAGTCACTGCACCCGTTTACCAAGACATTTTGGAGCACTTCATGCTTCCTTCTGCTGACCAGCTTTTTGAAGATGCTGATTTCATTTTCCAGCAGGATTTGGCACTGCCCACACTGCCAAAAGAACCAAAAGTTGGTTAAATGACCATGGTGTCGGTGTGCTTGACTGGCCAGCAAACTCACCAGACCTGAAGCCCATAGAGAATCTATGGGGTATTGTCAAGAGGAAAATGAGACACAAGAGACCAAAAAATGCAGATGAGCTGAAGGCCACTGTCAAAGAAACCTGGGCTTCCATACCACCTCAGCAGTGCCACAAACTGATCACCTCCATGCCACGCCCAATTGAGGCAATAATTAAAGCAAAAGGAGCCCCTAC